>WOGN01010685.1:0-10304 GCA_015342105.1 Leptinotarsa texana | reverse complement strand
AAGCTAGAATACCTTAAGTAAGTCATGTTTTCACTAATGATTGATAAAGAATTTTGAGTTACTTGAAATCCAGTATTTTCTGGAAGTATTTGAGCCTATATAGGAGAGAACGTAGAGTTTTACAGACTTGCACCAGGTGTTTATCCCACCTAAGATGACAATCCACTATTATGCCCAGATATTTCGCATTATTGGCTCTTTTAATCATAATAGTTTCATCCGACCTTATATTAATTTGTAACTTGTCGTAGTCCGGGAAGCCACTGACGTAACAAGAAAATGAAACGAAACAGGTTTTTTCATAGTTTATTAAAAGTACTTTTTGTCCAAAACATTTAACTGAATTTGCCATATCTTTTTCTGCTTTTTCTTTCACCCGTCCGAAGTATTATCCTCATACATAACGACAGTGCCGTCTGCGAAACTGAAAACTGTACCTAAGCTATTGAAGATAAGTATAGAGTTTATATAAATTATAAAAAGTATTGGACCGAGTACGGTTCCTTGAGGTACTCCACTCCTTATTTTTAATTTTTTGCTCAATGTTTCTTCTATTCTAACACATTGTTTTCTATTTAGATGGTGACTTTTCAGTAATTCAAAAGATGTTCCTCTAAATCCTAGATCTTGTAATACTTCTAACAACTGCGTATGATTAACCGTGTCGAAGGCTTTTGCAAGATCTAAAAAAACACATAGGGATGGATGGCCTTTATACAAATTTTCATAAATTTTGGTTGTAACTAAGTGGATTGCATCTTCCGTAGATTTACCATCTCGAAACCCAAATTATCTATTTGAAATCAAATTATATTTTTCTATATACTTCATCATTTTTATTTTTATGACTTCTTCTAGTATTTTTGCTAAGTTACTAATAAGAGAAATTGGGCGATAGTTACCTGGGTTTTTTTTAGAGCCTTTTTTTAAAGAGAGGCTGGACAATGCCTTCTTTGAAAATTTATGGAAAATGACCCTCCATCAATACTTTATTTATCAGTTGTGTCAGCGAACTTGCGATTTCATTTTTGATTTTCTTCAGTGTTTCTGATTTAATTCTGTCAATTTCTGGTACTTTGTTGGATTTGAGGAAATCGATGAGAATATCTACTCAGAAGAGGATTTTCTGGAAATATTACCTGCCTAGCCAGATTTTCACCGACATTGATATAATAATTGTTGAGAATGTCAGAAATTTATTCTTTATCAACAGTGAGATGTTCGTTTTCATTAATGAAATTTTTGATTTTGACTTTTATTCAATGTTTTTATTGTGTTCCATAGTGTTTGACTACTATTTTCATTATTTTCAGTTTTTTCTCTATAATAACTTTTTTTCCTATTTTTAATCAAACTACTCAGTGTATTCCTGTAATTCAAATATTCTTCTTTGAAAACTGTGTCAGACATGTTATTTCGATAGTAATCTATCCCTTTCGATAATAGACCGTATTATGCCATCGGTTATCCAAAGTTTTCTTTTGATAAATTTGTGTTTGATTTTTTTTGTATTATCATCAATTTTGTTCTTCAACACGTCGAGAAAGAATACTGTTGCATCGTCTATGTTATCAATTGACACCAACTGGTTCCAATCGAAGTCATGTAAGTCTCTTTTCAAACCTGGATAGTCCTACATGACAAATAGTAAAGAATACATATAATACAAGTATATAATAAATAAAGAAGAAAGAGTATATACTATACAATTGTCCAAGATTGTTAAAAATCACACTGAACCTCATTATCATATGGAGTTGGTGTTCCAAGGCGATTTGAGAAATTCATTGATGGAATAAAAACAATATTTGATTAATAGCACTTTGCATTTTCTCTTGCATAATCCTAAAGGAAGTTGTTTCAAACTAGTTGGTAATTTGTTGTATAACTGCAGTTTAGGTGAGTTTTTCCTGGACACGTCAAGTCGATAAAAAGGTATTTTCAACAGATTCGCTGATCTCGTATTATGATTATGAGATTCGGATACATTCGAATAACAATGTCTGTTTTTGTGAATATCTGTCACGGCATAATTGACAAACAGGCAAGGTAGTGGCAAGATGCCACATTTCTCGAAAGTTGTCTTGCAGTGAGCATTGAGGTCTGCACAAACGATTATCCTCATTATTTGTTTCTGAAGAACGATTATTTTCAGAGTATAGCTTGAGTTCCCCCACAGAAGAATCTTATAAGTGATCTGAGAATGTATAAGGTTTTTGAATACGTTAAATTCAGATATGATTACTATCCCTCAAAATGAACCATTTTTCAGAGTCTCTTTAGTAGCAGAATATCTTATGAATCTGCCTTGTACCAAATTATTATGAAGCATATGCACAATCTTCATTAGGAGAGGAAACAGTATTTCAGTAAAAGTTAGCAAACGCTTATGCTAAAATGGTGATTCACTACAACCAGAGGCGAAAAATCCCTCCTTGGCTGAATCTATTGAGTTGTTTCAAAAGTTTTGTGCGTTTTGTTGTCATATGTTTTTGTAACTCCAATGTCAATGAATATTTCTTCATCTGTGTCCACAGTGTGTCTCACTTCTCATGGAAACACCCCTGTATCTTCCGGAATAATTTAGGTAGAATGATGAAAGTCACAGGACTGATGGAAATGCTCAAAATGCACCTACCACCTAAATGGGGTTGGGCAAAGTGATATACACTGCCTGCCACTCTCGATGGAACAAACCATTTTTACGGTAAAAGTTACTAGGGCAAAATAATTCGCTTCCAACACCTGAACCCCTTCATTCTATCTAGGGAGTTTCTCAGGTATCAAAGATGCAGACATTTTCACTACTATCCCCAGATCTAACCACAGTGGATTTGTATTTTTGGAGAACGTTGAAAACGTTTATATAGGCCAATATATAGAGAAATTTTCCGTGCAAGAATTATACGAGCGTCGAGGGAATAATAGAAGGCGCATAGAAAAATGTGCTCGCTTGGAGGAAACTTTTATGGAAAAAAATATAAAATTGTCAACAATCAAATCAATTAAAATTCTTTCTTTTTTTTAATTGAAAGGGTGATTTTGAAAGTACTACTTCGAAAAAGTGTTGCAATACATAAAATTTTTCGCAACAAAAAACTCTTGGCTATTTGAAAATAATGGGAAGATGAGAATCTGAATTAACATTAATCATCCTAAAACCACTGTGATATCATGTTCCCATTCCACTCACAAAATTAACATTTCCTCTCTTATTGACTTTGCGAGAAGGAATAACTTTCCTGACACGAAAATAAAAAATGAATTATATATGTGAAAACAAAAGCTAAAGTTCCTATTAAACAATTGATTCTTTATATAAAAATTTTGATTTTCTAGGACGGGTTAGTGTTTTGATGCCAAAACCAAAAAAAAACTACTTCAACCCGTGTTAGAAATCACAGGTTAAAAGGTAAGGCCCCGTTGGTCCTCACTTGCACAAGGTTCGACTTCTGAGGTTTGTCGTTCGTCCAGGTGCGATAGCTGGTTAACGGAAAAAACATTTTTTTCAAACCAAGGCACGCATAAAGGCAAAAACCCACCTTAAAGAGACCATGATAACTATATGATGGTCAGCGGCTGGTATGGTTCACTATAACTTTCAGCAAGCGCGCCAAACCATATCTTCGGAGTCTAGAGCCTCTTTGAGCCTAGAAGGTCTGCCTCACCCACCATACACCCCGGACCTCAACCGACTACCATCTTTTCAAGCACTTCGACAACTTTCTCACCAGTTGTACCTTCGCCACTCAAGACCAATCAAAAACGGCTTTCGTCAACTTAGTCGAATTTGGAGCACACAATTTTTATGATGACGGAATTATTCGACTTGTTTTACGTTGGAAAAAGTGCACTGATGCAGATGTCGCTGAAATCGATTGAATTGAATCAGTATTCACTGAGATATTACAGTTCAAAGTAGACTCTTAAAAACGAACAAAATATTTGAAGCAACCTAATAATACAGGGCTATTCAAATTCGTTTCTGTACATGGGATAGAGATACAGGGTCGGCTAAATTGTGGCAAAAATACGTATTTTAGAGACTTATTCAATGATGTCAAAAAATATAAAATTATTTGTAAATCTGTCCACATTTTGCTATTGGCACTTGATGTGGGCTCCCAGAATATGACCATGAATCTTTTATACAGGGTGTCATCTGACTTGGGTCACCCCTATCTTTGAATTTTTAAATGTATTTTTTGTTTTTGTTTTTGTATTATAGACGTTAACCTCATATTGAGAAATTGAATTAAATTTTATATTTCGGAATGTTTTCCGATTATAATTGGGTGAATTATTCCCTTTTGAATTACGACCCTGGAAATTGGTTGACTGAATTAATTAAAAACACAATAGCAACTTTCACGTCTCCCTATGTATCGTAGAGTTTTTCAATTTTTTTTTCATTTTTACGTACCTATTCATACTTTTTCCCATTTCTCCCAGCGTTTTCTACAATGAACTTCGAATAGCAATAATAACTTCCGAAATGAACACTATAATTGCATCGAAAATTGAAATGAAGGGCAATAAATAATATGAAAAACCGAGTTCAAAAATGTTTCGAAATGGAAGGACTCCAGTCATTATTTTTTTGTGAATATTATTTACCTCATTTCAATTTTCATCATAATTATAGTGTTCGTTTCGGATGTTATTATTGCAATTATTTATTTTTCTACTTATAGAAACACATATGTAGATAGGTTTCAGATAATCATAAAAGGTTTTCTTATTCAAAGTTCATTGTTGAAAATACTCGAAGCAATGGAAAAAATATGAATAGGTACCTAAAAATGAAAAAAAAAACTACGGTACAAAGGGAGACGTGAAAGTTACTATTGTGTTTTTATTTAACAGCCAACCTCCAGGGCCATAATTTAAAAGGGAATAATTCACACAACTATAATCAAATATTACCGACACAACCCTAAATATAAAATGTAACTTAATTTTTCAGTATAAGGAAAATGTCTATGATCCAAAAACTGCAACAAAAATACAGGTCCCTATTTAAAAATTCAAAGATGCGGGTGGTCCAAGTCAGATGACACCCTGTATAAAAGATTCATAGACATATTCTGATAGTCCACGTCAAGTGAAGTGCCAATAGCAAAATGTGGACAGATTTTCAATGTAGCTGATGTTCTAATCACGTCACATGTGAAAGTTATTGCGTTCATTAAGGTGTAAATCTTGCAACCTGAACAACAGACAACCCTGATATCGACCAATGAACTGGAATCTCTTTAGTATGTCATCATAGCTATCGTAGAGGGCATACTAGAAATTAGTCCTCAGGGTATAATTCCAAAGATTTCCAAATTCGACAATGTTGTTTGTTCACGTACCCGTTCATCCAGAAATGGGCCTCATCGCTTGATATGGAAATTAGGGTCAGTTGCCAACTTCCCCGGGGTATTGGTCGATCGTTGGTTAATTGTTAAAGTTCAGAAGAAGACCCATATGAAAGACATTGTAGAAAAGTTTGAAGTATCAGTCTCAAATAAAATTTACTGGAGTTATTTCAACACCTCGACACGTGTTTCGATCACCAAGTGATTGGTGTTTGAAAAAAACTCCAGTATATATTCAAATGGTTCGTATCACTTTTTTCATTAAGGCAATTGTTTGATTATGTAATGAATCCCATTTCTAATAATGATTTATTCGAAACATACTTTTTTGCAAAAATTTTGACATAAGTGCACATCTCTCAGGGTGTAGCCTGCAATAACTTTTATGTGAAGATATGAGATCCTTAAATAATCTAGCAATCTGACCTATATATTCTACATTACAGCTAGAACAAGGAATACTGTAAATCAATTTCAACTGAAATTTTATTGGAATTATTACCAATATTTTTTCAAATTCTTGAATACTTGGGTGTAATTTCAGTAATGAAGGATAATTAATAGAAAATTATTTTCATATATTGAAGTTTATTGTTATTTACTATTTGTGCTGATTTCCAAAATTGGTAAAATTCAAATTAACTATTGGAAACGTGTTAAGGTTTGAATTTTGTATAAAATGTTCAAGGAGGAATTTCTCATCAAATGTCATCTAATCTCAAACATGGAACAGAAATATAACATAACAGAAGAAGAAAACTAGGCTTGTTCAAAATATTAGTGCATATATGCATTACATGAATATTTTTCAATAGTCAAACCAGACGAAGATGAATTGGTAAAAATAATTAAACAGGCATATATTCTATAGAGATTACAGCTGTTGTTAGTAAATCGATATTTACGGTAGTGACGCCCCAACTATGCGAGTCAAATTACCAAATTTACATTATATTCATATTCAAGAATTAGTTATGGAATTTTCAATTATCATATCAGTGGAAAACACTTTTTTTGTTACGTCAAAAAAACAGAAAGAGCATTAGGAATAACCTTCAAATTTCCTATTGACAAATCTATCAAAATCATTCCAAGTGGCACAATTGTAAATTCCGAAACGAGAACAATATAGAAATCCAACGACTGAAAATAACATTCCATATTTATTACTGTTCACTCAATTTAATTGTTCACTGGATCTTATTGAACTTGAAACCTTCCACGATGAATCTTATGAGGAAAAATGTTCTACAAAATAAGGCAGTCAGAATCAATGTCATACCTGACAGACCCACTTCCATAACTCATTCTTGAACTGAAATTGAATATATTGAAATATATAGCACCTACAACTTGTGGTTTAGAAGTCACAAAAGTTATTCTAGGATCCAAGGATGCGTATATTCTTTTTTCAATGAAACGTACTTCCGAAGGTAAACCTTGGTTCAACAAAAAATGCGAGCAAGCTGTCGTCTCCCAAAAATCTCGTCAACCGACATTGGCACAAAAATCCCAGTGCGGAAAACCGAACTAGTGTTCTGAAAACTCAGAATAAATGAAAGCAAAGGACTTCACAATCAGAGAAATAGGGATAAACTGCTTGCCAATCCCAGCAAGTCTAAATACTTCTGGTCGGTAGTTAATCAACACTATACAAAATCCACAATTTCACCGTTAACATAAGCGAATGGTTCAATTGCAACAACAGCCCTCTTTTTATTGTATATCAATGACTTATTGGAAAAAAAAAGAATCTTATATGAGGATCCTAGAACACAAGGGCTGTAAATGACATTTTTTGGTAAGTGGAGATAAGTATGCAAATGCTTACTTACTAGAAGTACTGATTTATTTAGAGGCGATATGAATGAATTAGTGGCTTGTGGCGCCATCTATTGCCCGATTAATTAAGCACTCCCTCGAATGATAATTTCGTTTGGCGGCAAAGAGATATACCACACTTATACCAACTATATCAGATCTATTCAAAAATTTGCATGTCAGTGGGAACCAAGTGTGACTCTCAAAATCTATGTTTCTGTAAAGAAATAAATAGCAGATAAACAGTAAATCTATGCGAACTTACTTGCATTCAATTTGTAAAATTGTGTAGTTTTGATACTTCAAACTATAGCATGACATGGCATAACTGAGGAAAATAATGTTAAAATCAACCTCAAAGACGAAGGTAAGTTAAATTTCTCATTTTATTAAAATAAATTAAGCTTTATACTTCAGGATCTACTTACTGAACTGAAAATATTAATATTTTGCGTGTTTTCCTGATGCAGGGCTAGTCAGATAACGGCGATATTTCTCGACAATATCTCAATATTTGTTTGGTCGTGAATAATAAACGATGAGATTGGAACCTTTGATGTAAAAGTTGAAAACTTTTTGTAGAGATCAATTACCCTAATACCAAAATGAGATTATTTCCATTCGACGCGCGTTTCGCTAACAATGTTAGCATCTCGGTAGTGTAGAAGTTAGCACATCGCCTTTCAAGCGTAAGACCGGGGTTCGATTCCCCGCCGGGCCACCATGCTGGGTAATCGCATGTTAAAATGTAAGGCCTTGTTAATGCATTGCTCGCATAAGTTTCGACTTCTGAGGGTTGACGTTCGTCAGCTAGTTAACGGAACGAACAATTTTGATACTATATCAATTTTCTTCTCCTGAAGATGCTAACATTGCGCGTCGAGTGCAAATGATATCAGTTTGGTGTTAGGGTAATTGATGGTCGTGATTTGTTCTCTTGGTAAAATTGATTTTAAATGTTCATTGATTGTTGGGATATGTTCCCGTTTCCTGAATTATGACTAACCCAGAATTATTTCCTTGTTATGGGATCAAATAATGAAGAAACAATATTCAGTGATGAGATTATTCGGATCTAGATGCGAATTACAATCATGAAAGTGAAAGCAGTTCTGAGAGCTCTACTGAAAATGATGTTCAAATTACACGTTCAATCGAAAAAAAACGCTAAGAGCCTAAGGAATGAAGGAAAAATGTATGTAGATAGAAAACAAAAAATAAATGCATCGAAAAGGTTCCAAGAATACTCGCATCAATGCGATGAAGAATTATATTTTTTATGCTAAATTTTGTGTTTTATTTTGATATTTTTCTGTGAATTTTTCTTTTGTTCTACTTAATGAAGTTGAAATAATAAAAACTCTTTGATCGTAGAATACTTACACCCTCTCTTATTTTATTACTCTTTATGGGACATTGGCAGAACAGGGATATAAATGCAACATATGTCAACATTTTTCAATATTGCTTTTTTAAAAATTTTATTTTACCATATTTCAATTTAAAATTGTTAACCAAAAACTATATTCCGCCGAATTGTAGCATACAATCTTATAAAATTATAAAGTTTAATTACACTGTTTGCCAGACTTTGACGTTCATTTTCTCTTATTCATTCTTTATACACTTATACCCCTTGTCTTCTAGGGTCCTCATATATTGTCTTGTCATTCTATTTGGATTCCAAGAAATCGGCTGCGGATGCACGCATCTTTACCGGCAACAGGAGGTTTCAAATAGGAGTGAAAGTAACCAGGTTCAATTATATGCCTTAAAAACCCAGGCATTGGTTTTCTTCAAAAATGTCTCCGAACCGGATATAATACTCTCAGGACAAACAATTTCGCTTTCTGCGTCGATAAGTTTGTTGGAATTAAAATGGACACCAATATGTCTTCATACAATCATGTCGCGGAAATTACAAAAGCTGCTTTTCAAAAGCTTAGAACACTGTTCCGAACTGTTCCATAAATCTGAACTTAGCTCAGCAACTTTTGATGGTTTATAAATCTCAGATCAGACTTTCTTTAGAGTATTTTTCTCATGTATGGAGCTCTGCCACCAAATCATACCCTGAAGTTGCTGGATTCCATCCGGAGAAAAGAGCCCTCCACCTGATTGGAGACGCGAACATCACTTAGCAACCTTGATTGATTGAAAGGTTGGATATTTATCTCTCTTCTATAGATACTTTCACTGGAGGTGTTCAAGTGACTTGGCACTGAAGAACTGCGTTCATGTGGAATGAAATTCCTGAGAAGGTTTTTCTAAATAGATATAATTTTCAGCGATTCAAATCCAATATGAATCGCTACTTTCGCACAGGCACCGCTCTTAGAACACTTTTATGATTTTCTGTAGTGCTTGTTTTTTGTCCTTAAAAAAAGACTCGAGGTAGATATATTAACAAGCAACATAAATCCTACGAAGTAGGAAGCTTTGATACCCTGTATTAGATTTCATTGGAAAGGACTTTCTCAGCTCATTTTTCATTAATAATATTGCAAAAAAATTTCATGTCATTCGATCAGAAGGATGATCATATAATTATATGATTCATTAATTATTATAGTCAAATATGAATATGGCAACCCACAATACACGTTCCGTTTCAAATAAGGTATACGGGTTGCGAACATTATTTCCACTTTTGTTTGAAGGTGGTTGACAATGTTTCGTAGTGTATTTCATCAGTTCGAACTTTCGTTGTCTAATATAATATAAATTGATTTGAAATCTCTGAAAAAAAATTAAAAAGATTAACCGAAAATAACAATTTTATTAAACAATAAACTGAAATTAAAAAGAAATAACATACAAACAACAAAAAAAAATTAAAAATTGAAATATTAATAAAAGATGAAAATTAAAAATATTAACGTGTTAGAAATTACACCAAACCAAACCAAATTATGTCACGACGTTTCGATTGTTAGTATTTACAATCGTCTTCGGGTGATGGCCGATTGAGGATACTAACAATCGAAATGTCGTGACATAATTCGATTTGTAATCTTTTAATTTTCATTTTTCATTTTTTGTTGAAAATATTTTTAATTTTTTTTAATTTCCAGCTTTTATTATTATTTCTATCTTTTATTTTTTTTTTTGTTGTTGCTT
>WOGN01010684.1:0-10304 GCA_015342105.1 Leptinotarsa texana | reverse complement strand
TCCAAACATTTTCCGCACAAGGACTGTTGATGAATGATACAATGTAAGACTAATGGTTTTGAACCACCATCATTTTCTACAGCCTTTGACACAAGTGCAATCACTCCTTTATTATTACCATACATATTTTTGTCTCCATCAGTTGTTATAGATTTTTGATTTCTTCATCGAAGGTTCTTTTTATTAATGGCATTTTCAACTCCCTTAAAAGTATCTGCCCCAGTTGTCTGCCGTGAATACTATCATTATCAAGAAGTTCTTCATACACTTCATAGCTTTTATCTGCTCCACGAATAAAAATCAACACCTGAGCAGTATCTGACACATCCGTTGACTCATCCAATGCCAGAGAATACCACTCATGATGTCCATTTTTGTCAGACAGTTGAGATGATATAGAACCAGAACTTTCTCGTACCAACGTGGTAATTCCAAATATTTGATTACGCCTAATGCCACCAGCGGATAGCTGAAAAAGATATTACATAGTACAACTACTCGCCTCTAGATGTCTTTAAGTGTCATAATACACAATAATAATTGAAATGCAAAAAAAGCGCAAGTTTGCTTAGGTCACGCACTTTGCGACTATCTAAGTCTAGAAATATAATTGAGGGCAGAAATTGGCCCTTGGAACAAACTGAAAAAATCATTATGACCAGAAGGCTTCAAAGTTTGGAGACCCCTGCACTAGAGTGTCTTCTCATATCTCAAAAAATGACATGTTTGATGCAAATATAGCTTTTCCAAAGAATTTCTCTCATTGTCAGATAAATATGTCTTGAAAGTTTTTTCTGTCACCAAAAAAATTAATAATAGTTCTGACAGTGATCTTATTATTCTTGTCCAAAACATCTAGAAACATGTGTTATGGAATTCTCTACCGATATTTCAAGAATAGAAAATGAAAATATTGAATTGATTAGATGTTTTTAGGTTTCGGACAGTCCCTTGCTAGAACCTTGCTTTTGTGTTGGCTTTACGATAGACCTGGATCGTTTTTGAATTCTGGCCGTAAAAATCTCCTCGTTTTCATTGACTCCTACTTACTAGACAACCCATCATCCCAGCAATATGCTGATAAAATAACAAACCCACAGGGCGGCTCTACTGTTTCTTCTGAATTCAGAAATTTAAACCGTTACAAGATCCTGCACTAGACGTCATCCGTTAAGGCGTCGCGACACCGACGCTAATTTTTTCCATGGTTACCTACACTTCTCAATTTGTTTATGAATTCTGAATTCTCTTAATATAGCTATATAGCACATTCGTGGTTTTCTACGATTTTTAAAGAAAAAAGGTAATTTTATTGCATATCTCCTGATTGATTCGGCCGTTAGATTAGATTGTCGGGGAGCTGCTCCCTAGCCTGATTCACTTGCAACCTTTTTCAACATATTGTGATGCTACTTAGTTGTTAGAGCTCATTATCTAGCTTGATCTTGACACTGACCCCTTCATATGACTGGCAGCCTCTGGTTTCTCTTTCCTGCATCTTGCGTATCTTGCCATCGCTTCGCATTCACAGAGCACATACAGTGCGGTTTCTTATTCTCCTTAACAAAACCTGCATTGTGTTTCTTCTGTCAGACCGATGTTGCTCATGTTTCCTGATTCGGCTACACCCCGTTAATATACCCACCACTATCCTTACAACCTCACTGTTATGGTTTAGCAGGTTTCCGTGAATATGGGCGATGGTTTGTTTATGAACTCTTTTGTCTTCCTTATTCCTGGGAGGTTATTTCACCAATCTATCGAACCTGCTTGCATTCATGAGTTTATGGATGTCTTTATACAGAAGGATTCTGGGCCGATCATAGCTTTGAATGCACTTTCACTTGCTAGAATATTGGCCTCCTCATTGCCCTTGTGACCCTCATGTCCGGATACCCAAGTTAGAGTGGCCCTATTTTAGGTACTTAGCTCCTTGAGTGCGTCAGACAGCTTCCTACCAGTCTTGAAAAAACTTCAAATGAGCTTAGCGCTTTGTTTGCCGCCTGGTTTTACGAAAAAATGGTAATTATGCCGTTATTTGATGAAGGGCCATAGAGATTTAGTATTTAAATCACTGTTGAAGAAGTTACTGTGTTAGAGAAACATGTCGCGATATATTTCTCAAATAAAATTTGTGGAGATTAAATCATAAGGTGTAGCTAATGAAATTATTGCATGCAAATATTGCAAAACAAATGCAATAATGCGATTTTCATAAAATTGATCAATCAGTTATAATAGCATTGCCTGTTCAGTTTCATCCAGCTGTGTCTTTCTGTAGAATCGCAGACAATACATACTGAAATACATGTTTCAAATTACCAACAAATATTTTACTTTGACCATAACTCGACCAACATGATGATAACAAAAACAATTAGTGATAACGTGAATCGTTCCATTTGATGTTCGAACTGCCTTCCTTCACGTAGAATATACATATTCCATATGTTTTGTAGATCTCGATTCGTGGCATTTCAGTCAAATTTGGATTGGTGAATTCTCCAAGAGATTTGGCAACACATATCACAGAAAAACCAAATACCTCTTCTTTCGAAAAATTGATGCTCCATCAAATAACCATCAATGATTCGTCACCAAACAATAACCCCCCACACAGACTGAAATCTCGTTTCTTGCATCCAATGGGGATTCACATCAGATCAATAGTGACAATTATATTTGATTATTATACCGTTCTTATGAGAACGGTTTTCATCATCCCATAATATTTTCATCAGTTCGGACCAGTTTGGTCACGACGTTTCGATTATTAGTAATCACAATCGTCTTCGGGTGGTAACCCATAATATTTTGTTTGGAAACTGATCATCATCATGAATACGCGTAGACAACCATGCAATGAAGTTCAATCTTCTATCAGCATCTCCTAAATATAGCTATTGAATATAAAACATGAAGATTATTACCTGGTTGTAGTTCTTGAACCAGATGTATTTTGTATGGATGGTGATCATCGTGAAGATGATCGAAACACGTGCCAAGGTCTTGTAAAAACGGTTTGGTGTTGGGATAAAACTCCAGTGATATTCATGATTGAGTAATGATTAAGTGGTTGAATAAATCAGTTATTTTAAATTATTCATTTGAACTTCACCTTTGATGTCAGCAATGGGATTAGAATCAATTCTCCAAATGTAAAAATGTCTATATGTGTTTGTTTTTATTCATGACGTTATGATGTCATCCACTTCCTGGAATTCCTGAAAATCATCTCTCCCAAAACTATAGAAATATGTTAAATAATCTGATAAGACAAATAAAAAAGAATTTTTATGAAAACCAACTAATGGAAACAGAAAATATCAATAAAAAAGTTTGGGAAGTGATCAACTGTGCATCAAATTCAACTTCGTCGAAAAAAAGAATTAGGAACAATAAACATACTAGGAACAAATGTAAAGAAGATTACAGATAACACAGAAAAATGAAATGTCTTCAATACATACTTCACAAATATAGAGCATACATAAAACACTGAATGAATCGATATTTATAGACCCAGTGTTAAATAATGAACTAATTGAAACTATCTCATCATTAAAAAAATAAGTGTGCCGCTGGAGAAGATGAAATATCTACGACATTAATAAAATCAGTAGACTGTAGTATTATTGCCCTTTCGAAACATTTAATAAATTTGTCTTTCCAGTGGAAAAATGCGATTATCACACCCATTCATAAATCTGGTGAGACACATCTCAGTTATAAACACCTTTGCAAGTAATTTGAAAAGTGTTTGAAACATCATTTCAAACCGTATGGATTTCAAAAAAATATGAGTAAACAAGATGCACAATATTTAACTGAACGTCTCAATAAAGTTGGCATATGTGGCACAGCACTGAATCTACTAAAATTCATTTACACAACAGGACACAGCGACTAAAAATTGAAGAGTGTCTCAGTGATTCACTGAAAATCACAATCGGTGTTCCACAGTGTTCAGTGCTCTGTATATTAACGACAATGCTAATCCTAATAACTTTCATGGCCACATAGTATCATATGCAGTTGATACTGCAATTGTTTCCATAAATGGCACACGGGAAAAAGTATACGAATGTATTAAATTGAGCTTCTCTCACATCCATAGTTGGTGGAATCACAGCCTATCAACAGTAAATTTTCAGAAGAGTAACTTCATCACCTTCTCTCTAACTAGTGAAGACCAACCTACATAGTTATTCTTGTAACGAAATGTGCCTCAGAGGTTGTCCACAGATTGAAAAAAATCAATAAACTAAAGTATCTTGGTGTGATATGGGATCAACACCTAAAGTGGGATGAACATGCATTATGTGTAACAAAGAAAATACGGCAACTAATACATAAGTTTTATTTGCTACGTGATATTCTCAGCAGGAAAAACCTTTTCATAATTTATAACTCATTAGCTGAATCAATTTCAAGAGATCACATAGTAATATGGGAAGGTCTCTACCACAACGCTCAACGCTGAATTTTACTGAATTTTTAAAGCTTATTTGCATATTATTGCAAATAAAGCCCATTGTTAATCCGCCTAAACATTATGTTACTCGATTCATAGAAAACAAATCTATTGACTTTCCGATTTTCAAGAAAAGTCACTAACAGAAATTTGTTTTCTTTATTGGGCCTGAAATATATAATTCACTACCTTCATGTGTGAAAGAATTGAGGGGGGAAAAAGCTTTCAGAAGTGAAATAAAGGAACTCATAGAGTCAAATAAAATTAATGTTAATATTTATCTACAATCTATATCTATAATTTCAGAAAACCATTGAATACATAGTTTACAAATATTATTAATCATTATTGTGATGTTATTCTGAAAATAATGTTGAACTGATGATACCTATAATTTTAAATAACTATCAAATACTTACCTCTTTATCTGAAATCAATATTTACTGTCTCTGTCTCGCCTGATTTATGAATTGTATGAATTCTAGACATTTTTCTAGATGATCAGTAAGAAGTGCAAAACACAAGCATTCGAAGGAATACAGATGCATGTATTCGCAAATGAATTGTATATATATATACTAAATGTAATAACTCCTAACGGACATGTATTGTGTGATATTCTATTCAGATGAATAAACGAATTTCAATTCAAACAATATTAAATGAATGTACGATTATAATTGAGACGGTTTTGCGAAGATTCGCTACCATATTGATCGGGGGTTCAACGAGCGACAAATTCAAACAATAAATGCAGAGGCAAATAAATAACCTGTAAGCGGTAGGAGCCAGATTCATGTCTGGTCAAGAAGCAATTAGATCAGATACCCTGATGAATAATGACGCTAATGGAATAATTACAGACCTTGTAGTTGTGCATTTAACAATGACATGGTGTTCAATTATTACACGAACAAGTTGAACACGATATGCCAGTTACTTGAGAAACATCTTTGGCAGTTAGATTCGTGAGATAATATACCGTTCATGGCGATTCAACTCAGCTTTAGAAAATTTTCAACCAGTGTTCAACATGGTTATACCCAAATGAAAAACAAAATATATTTTCGAAATTTGCCTTTCAATTCAACTCTGATTTCAAAAAAACCCAATATATTCCTTTACTTAGCCAGTCGTTCTGATTCTTGCTTCATCTATACAGGATACAATGAGATGACTTTCGGTTAGCCGTGTTTTGGAAAACAATTAGGATTTTAATCCCGAAAATTGGAAATAATATGTTTTCCAATGTGCTTCATCGAATAAAAATGATGACGTTTTTCCAACACTTTGACATGTAATCAGTCGTGCTGTAAATAACAATTCCATGAATAGATTTAATGAACACCTGGAAGTTGGCAGGAATGTATTCGATTATATTTTGTGAAATAGTTTTTATATTTTGGAAAAAGCTAGGTAATATTTTTAAATTCTTACTTTTTTATGAAATACAAAGAATTAACATTTTTTTCATTATTCGTTCATCTCAAATCATGTCTTCACTTGAAACGACGGCAGATTTATAGCTCTAATGAACTTTCTGTCACTTTTTGAAATTAAGTTTTTGTAGGCTGTTGTCCAGCAGAGTACTACTTCGCTCAAAGGAAGCTGGAATATTCAGCACACATCACCACCGAGAAGGAAAACATACCACTGGAGAAACATGCTCTGTCGATCCGGGATTATCCGAGGCCGAAGAATTTGAAGCAATTAAGAGGATTCGTTGGAGTTGTGGGGTGGCTCAGGTAGTTCATACCCAGGATTGCAGAGCTGGAAGGGGCTCTGACCGATCTTAAGCGGACGAAGCAACTTAAGAACAGCAAGGTGCAGTGGACAGCAGTTGCTGAGGAGGCCTTGGTGAAGATCAAGGAAGCTACGTCCGAACCGTTGGTGATAGCATGAGCTGAAATGTAATTACCGTTCGCAGTGCAGTGCTATACCAAACGGTGGACGGAATAAGGAGAGTGATCAGCCAGCGCGAAGTTGAAGGGGGCTGGACTCAACTACCATGTTAATGAAGCAGAATGCTTGGCTAACATTATAGGCACTACTTGGAGGATAGGCCTTTCATATTAAAGACTGACTCCAAGACTCTAACTTGGTTGAACAAGCAAGGCAAAATTGAGGGAAGGAGGTTACTTTCGATGAAGGTAGAGTTGCCACTAACAGCGAAAGTGTGTAACGTGGAGGGTCCGTTTGAGGCGGTATGCAGAATGAAGCGCACGGATGAGGCGTGCAGAGACTGTTGGAGAAAAGGACAGAGCATGATACCTGAGAACTCGTGACAAACGCTGAGAGGTAGTCGCAGTATCATATAAAGAAACGGCTCCTTCACCAAAGACTTTAAGAGCGAGCAGTGATATATCTAGCTGAAGAGGTGAGAGAAGACATGGTTGACTATCACCTCTGCGCATCCCGGTCAAGAGGATACTGCTTTTTATATCTTCAGAATTAGCCATCAATTCCAAAAACCTTGTATAATTGATGAACCAATAAAAGCTTCATCTCTTTCTGTATTTTGGGTTTATAACACAGAAAATAAAAGCTTAATCAATAGAGAACCTGCTGAAAGGTAAACTGAAAAGTTTACCCCGAAAAGTTACTGCATAATATAAACCACTGAAGAATACAATTAGTCAGTAATTTGTCATATTCATGAATTTTGCCTACAATTATTGAGTAGCAATAATAGCTTACTTTTTATATTCCACCAAACTTTTGATTTTCATGGGGAAATCAATCGAGAGCCGAATATCTAGTTTCATTGAGTGAATAAATGAATATACAGGGAAAATTCAATTTTTGGTATGGGGTGTTTTACACAAAATCACATTGGAATTATGCCAGGTACTCAAAAATGTACAGGGTGTTGAATTTGATATAGGCAAGTTGGTACCCACTTCTAATATAACTGTAAGTGTTAAAAAGAAGTCTCCGTTTTCATTATTCAGAAGATTATGAAAGTAGTATTTTTTGAGCTCTCGAGGCGTTTATTGTCCGTCTGTCTAATATAATTCAATATCCAGCGTGGTATCAGCCGAGGAAGTATTTATCTTCCGACATTTACCAGACCCTAATAAGTAAGTAGTTGGGAGAGATTAATATCTCGAAATTTAATTAGAAATTTTCATTTCCTTATAATTAGACAAAATGTGAATAGAAAAATGTTATTACTCACGAGAACTTAAGACAAACGCTGAGAGCTAGTTGCGGGACCAGTATAATGTAAAGATAGCGCTGCTTCACAGAAGACTTTTCGAGCGAGACGTGATATATCTAGCTGAAGATTTGAGAGAATATATGGTTAGCTATTACCTTGAGCATCCAATCTCTGCTCATTCCGGTCAAGACGAGACGCTGAGAGAGTTGAGAAAGGAATATCGGTCAAATCTGATGTTGCTAGTAATAGTTTGTTTTTCTCGAAACCAAGCTTGAGATGTAGATTCCTCCATACATTGAAACGTACTTTCTGTATTTCAATATTTAAGTGCATCCAAATCTCAGCCAGTTGTATCTCTTTTCGCTATTGGAATCACTACACTGGAAATAGTCTGCATTGTTATCACACTCGTTTTTTTATTGTAACTTATCCAAGGTCGCCAAATTTTAAACAGGTGAAAAATTGTTTCCAGTACTTAATTATAACTGCACCAATATCGAATTTGAAGACTCAAATCGCGATCAGTTCCTGAACTGAACACAATGGCGATAACCATCCCCGCATTCCCGATTTCTATTCGTTACCGCAACATGACTTCAAATTTGATTATATGACTCTACAGTCCACATGGACTAGTTCGCTGCCGGTTGATTTCTATGTATTGGTTTTTTGGCCTTTGAGAGTGCCGCAAACTTTGAGGGTGCAAAATATCGTTTACTCCGACTATACATGTTGGTATTTGAGTAATTTTATTCCTGACATACAAATATGAAGATACTTGCAAACTGGTTTCGGCTGAAGATCCTCTTTGTTACATTTTTGCTAACTTAATTTCAACCTTAATTAAGATTAAGAAATGATTGTGGGGTTTCTGATCGAGAGATAATAAATGACTCAAGAGCTCAAACAGAAAAGAGCTTTCCTACGTTATTTCTCAACTCAGCCTAAAAATTTATAGTTTATGTTTGTGTTGGATCTGTCATATTCATCCCATGTATCAATATAGAAACCATCCAGAAATTTGTGAGCATACCTCGTACCTACCGATAAAATTACCATAATTATGCAGGCAGCACAAAACTGTATCCAAAAAGCGGCCAAACACGTTTCGTTATTCCAATGGTTGTCAAATGCATCACATCAAACCAAAAAATGTAAAAACGTTCAATTTTCCGGCGTCATAAAAACATTGAGATACTACCTAACCCATTACGATAAACAACCGAAACTCATCAGCGCGATACCCACCAGCCACCCAACCCCTGACCTTAATAGAGATAGATCGAAGAGCGGTGTTGTACGCGTTATTGTATAATTCCTGTTCACCTGTCTATACGGGACCGACAAGGTGCCAGAATGCATATGCTTTACTGTTGATTAAAGAGGGCGCTATTAACGCCATCGATCTTGGCGACATGACTAATTCTAGGCAGTAGACGGGTCTTCTATTAGAAAGCCTCAAGGGTTACAGCTGTGTCCACATTTATGGGATACGGCACACGATTTTTAGATAATAACAGATAGCTTAATGTAGAATTGATGAGTTCATGTATAATGAATGGGAAATTGGAAATTGTTCACGTAAATTACGTGGCGTGTGTTGAACTTGCAATTTGTAGATTTTGTGGCTGAACTGAAGTAGAATCGATGTTATCATGAGAAGCAATTTGAAGTTACATATGCCTCGCCGCTTTCGTAGTACACAAAAAATATCCTTATTTTTTACACGCTTTATATTAGCTTCACCTGTATGTATGTATGTATATTTGTTTGCATGTATGTTTGTTTGTAACTCTCGAGCTCGGAATTTGTATTGACAGAATTATTGGCATTATTACTTGATCTACTCATGGGCAGATGGAGCTGTAAGTAAGTCATTGATATTTCTTAATTTATTCGCTGGCAGAAGGCGCTGTACGTAACTATCAATTATTGCTTGATCTGTTTGCGGGCAGATGGCGCTGTGCGTAACTATCAATTATTGCTTGAGCTATTCGAGGGCAGATGCCGCTATACGTTGATAGTTCGTTCAGAAGAACATTTAAATAATAAACACATTTTGAAAATTAAAAGTGTTAGAGGAATTTTGTGCTACAGATGAAATATTCAAATATTTTACATATTTTGAAATATCAATATAAGCTGAAAAACCAAAATTAAAAATTAACATTAACAAATGAAAAATAAAATGAAAAGATTTCAAATCAAGTTATATCACGACGTTTTGATTGTTAATATTTACATTCGAGTTATCACTCGAATGCGATTGTAGATACTAACAATGGAAACGTCGTGACATAACTTGATTTGAAATCTTTTCATTTTATTTTTCATTTGTTGATATCTTTCCATTTCATTTTTAATTTTTTGTTAATTATATTTTTTCATTTTTGTTTTTCAGCATTTATTGATATTTCAATTTTCATTAGTTTGGTTGTTGCTTGTTCGTCAATTCTTTGTAATTTCAGTTTTGTGTTTAATAAAATTGTTATTTTTGGTTAATCTTATTGATAAATTGAAGGATGTAGCCGTTACTACGTGGTAGGAGATCATGATGAAAAGATTTATATACAGACATCACCATCCCAAGCGATTCTTTCCATCCAGACAGTCATAAATCAGCAGCCTACAATTCAATGCTGCACAGAGCATACTCACTGCCTTTGTCTG
>WOGN01010683.1:0-10304 GCA_015342105.1 Leptinotarsa texana | reverse complement strand
ATTTTTCATAAGAATGAATTTGAAATTAATAATGAATTTAAAATTATTATATTGTATGAACATTGTGTAAATTTTAATCTACCAAGAGAGTAGATTTCATATTTACTGACCCACACTTCAATTATAAAATACAAAAATATAATTAACTTGCTTATGAGTTGATAGTGTGTCGTAATGTGATTTTGCTTTCTTTGCAGGAGGATACTTAACAGTGCTCATTTTCACTTTCTAAAGTATCACTCTCAGAAATATTTTATTTTTAATCGTTTGCGCATGGCGATCTGTCGCCACGGCATGCGTCGCCACGCCAGCAATCGGTTTTACGTGCGGCTTTAGGTGTTTCACATCAGAAACATTTCAAGGTAGTATGTTCAATAAAGCCCAATATGTCTTTATAAGTTGTCGGTTATACGAATTATCATCTATGAAGTCAACAAGTATGACTAACATTTTCTTATAAAGAAATATACTTTCATATTGAATGATATATTATCCCTAATCTTGATATTATTTATGAGCCGTCAACAAAGATAATTTTTTAATCTTATTTATTTCACACAAGCGAATACTATATACTAGACAAAATGAGTAATATTAGTGATTTTTGAGATCTTTTCAAATCATTTCAAGAGTTTGTATGACAATGGATGGTAAGATATCTTGAAGCTTTCAAACAATAATATATTTAAATTTAGAAACCAACAGTATTGTACTGATATATTGTTTTATAATTCTATATAAGAAAAATTTATTTCAGCTTTTAGGTTGAGCATATACGTTTGGATGAATTTGAAGTTGCTACAAGACAATTCGCAACTTCTGATTCCTGATGTAACTATTGATGTTCCGAAGATTTTAAATGATCCCTCTATACAGTAAGTAAACGGTGTCAATGTTGATTTTTTTTTTAATTCTTGTTTATTTTTTTCCTGTTCTGATGTTTGTGGGGTTGAAGTGAACGAAATATTCATTCCTTGAAATAAAAAAACTGTTTTATAAAAAACATTTTGTGCCATGATCTATGTAGGAAGGGATTATATTGTTTTTTGAATTAATATTATACCAACTTTATTTGATTATTAGTCCAAAATTCAAACATAACTGTAAATTACTCTTAAATTATAATCATAACTTTTAATTTCTAATGGTATGAGGCACTTTCAGAAACGACCTCTCAGTTTTGTAACCAAGACTGAAATTTTGATCTTTTGGTTTCAGGGGTTCATTAATCTTGAGGGATGCATTAATAACTGGCTTAGATACTATAGACAATCCTATTCAATATAGCAACAAGTATATCAGCGTTGTAGAAACCGAGGTACAGAACAATTTTAATGTTTGTGTCACGATTCCCATTCAATATTTGAATGTAACTACAAAGTATGTTGCTGATCTCGCAATAAGAAATGAAATCCCAATATATGGTGAAGGGAACTTTACGTGAGTATAGTTTTTTATCTTGTACAAAATACGAACCATGTCGTATTTTGATTTGCTAAGAATGTATGCATACTTTTTGTGATACAACTTTCAGAAACCTAGAACATGATTCATGTGAAACTGTAAAAACACGAACTGTGGCAACTGTGTTGCCAACTTAACATCTCAAACTCCCTCAAGTTAGACTATGTTTATTAAAAACAATAACTTGTCTCCAATCTCACATATGTCAATATATATACATAACCAATAAAATTGTGAAATTATAATATTTTCATCATTTTACAGATGCTATCTGCTGCATTTTCTTCATAACTGATATATTTTAAAGTGAATTGTTCCTTAGCACAAGATCTTTAATAAAAGTGCATTCACTTTCATTGTACATTTAATGGGCACATTTAATGAATTTTCATCTAAGTCATTGGGAGTACACTTCTGAAAAATACCAGTTCTGTAACTATTGCAGCACAGGCATCAGTTGTACTCAAAGGTATACTTGCTTGGTTCTTTGAAAACCACGATATTACTGGATTTGTAGTGATGAATCAAAAAACTACTGATGCTATTTCTGTCTTGAAGATTTCCTTCCCATTCGACAAAACATGATCTTTCTTTACGCTCCTATATGATCATAGCACTCGAACGAAAGCCAACATGTCACAGTTGTGTCGTTATGCGAAAATATTCATATCCATTGATTTGAGACTTAGTTTTGACTGATGTATATATAAAAAAGATCACCAACAGAGTTGGTGATCACCAACAGAGTTGGTGATCTTTTTTAAGATGTATATATTAAGAAATATATACATATACATATAATATTTTTATCTCATAATCTGAATACTTTTGCTGTAAATCTTTCCTCCGTTCATCATTATCTAACTATCCAACAAAGTACTTATTAATTTATTTTGAATTCGTCGTTAAGTCATAAACCTGCCAAGTTACCTTTTTTGTCAGAAGAAACGAAATATTCTTTTGAATATTTCGTTTCTTCTGTAGTATGTAGTAGTAGTATTTTTAATACGCTCATTCTATACTGGTGGCTTTTAATCACCTCAAACCTCTCCTATCTGAGCTTCAAGTATTGAAACTGCTTTCGCATTACTTCAGTACTTGGGATGCTGTCCCATTTTTGGTGTTTTATATATCCTTCCATTTGCCTCCTCTCACTTCAAAATAGAATTATTCGATTTTGTAGCTATTATAATTTTTTATCGCCTATCCTCCACTTCTTTGGTTTCGATGATAGATCGAATTGTGTTATAGGCACATTTCCATGTTTTTTTTGTACCCTGAAAACTGTATAATGTTTTCTGCACAGACAATTCTTTTCGTTTTGGGTAAATATACAGTCCTTACGTTTTGTACAAGTTATAGTGTATGCCCTACGTTGTCTTCTGCCTGACAATAGGGACAATTTGGGGATTCAGCTCTCTTGCAATCATAAATGTATTTGAAGAAACAACCATGCCCTAAAGTGCCTGGGAAAGGAAATAATCCACTTCATTAAAAGGTATATTGATCCAGATCTGTAAAGCTGGTATTAGGGAGTATGTCCATCTTCTGTTACCATTGTGTTGCCATTTGCCTTAGTTACCTGCCTAACGACCTATCTCGCGAGATCCGTATCCAACTTCCGAACTTGAAAGCCGCAGTGCTTAGGTGTATTGATTGATTTCTCTTGGATTCAATTGCCAAACACTGGTAAGCTTCCTTGTGCGATAAATTTCTTCCTAAGACAGAATGGGCTAACGCAGACTTTCAGTCGGGCTCTTGGATGGTAAAGTAGCTTCACGTAACCGCTTTTCAAATTGCCTGGTGCTGTACGGTGGTTCTCCTCAGAGAATGTTTTGTTTGTGTTCTTCTGTTACCGTTACCTTTTGTTCTAAGTGAACAGTGAACAGCGAATGCTCACGCTTGCTGGATAGAAATACGACAGGAAGTGACGTAATTTGTACTTCCTGCAGACTACCAACTTGATTGTTCTGTGGAAAACTTCATAACACTTATTTGGATTATGAAATAACCAAAGAATTCGACTCTGACGATATAGAGGAAACAAACATTGAATACCACCTCAACTGTCTCTGCTGTAACATCGGTTCAAAAGCAAGAAATTGTCAGGTCTCCAACTCATGATTCTGTTAACAACGTAGGAGGCTAGGGTGGGCCAGCTAGGAAGCGACCCATGATTGTTTGTATGCATGTTTGTTTGTAACTCTCAAGCTCGGGATCTGTATTGACAGAATTATCGGCATTAATGCTTGATCTATTCGCGAGCAGATGGCGCTGTATGTAACCCACTTGATATTTTTTGATCTATTCGCGGGCAGATGACGCTGTACGTAAACTACCTGATATTTCTTGAAATATTCGCGGATAGATGGCGCTGTATGTTACTTACTTGATATTTCTTGATCTATTCTCTGGCAGACGGCGCTGTACGTAACCTACTTGATATTTCTTAATCTATTCGCGGGCAGATGGCGCTGTACGTAACCTGATAGGTTGTTTAAAAGAAAATCAAAATAATACATATAGTTCAAAAAACTAAAAAACACGCTTTTAAAGAACATCGAACTAAAAAGTTAAAAATAAATATAGTTTAAAAAACTAAAAAACACGCTTTTAAAGAACATCGAAATAAAAAGTTATTTTTTTTTAAATAAACTTAAAACAATAACTATCGAAAAATACCAGTATTATTGTGACAAAAGCGTGGGCGCTTTGTGCTATATTTGCTGTATATCTAGCGCCCTGGCTTTTTTCACAATAATACTGGTATTTTCCGATCGTTATTGTTTTAAGCTTATTTAAAAAATATATTTTTAACTATTTAGTTCGATGTTCTTTGAAAGAGTGTGTTTCAGTTTTTTAAACTATATTTATTTTGGTACTCAGTTATATATCTTGGAACTGACGTATTTCATGAATTTAAATATTTTTACTGAAATATATAATTTTCAATTACCTTTCAGAATGTCTCTCAGCAATATCACTATCAATACATGCATGCTTCTGAACTATAACTCCCATGTCGACCAGTTGGATTTTCAGATGATGTATAACCACGGACCTGTTAGTAGTTTGTTTAGTTGTTATTACTTTGCTAGTGACGTATTTAATTTGCGTTTTCAGGTTCATATATCCGGGGTTCTCAAACATCGTACTGCTGACAAACTGGCTGACAAGGTTTTGAAAATTGCCAATATATTTTTCGCCATGTGGAACAAAATTGAACCCAAAGAGACTTCCTGTTTGATGAGTCCTTTAATGGAGTACTTCGTCAATTGGTATTTCATACATTATGAAAACAGGAGTCTGGAATTCAATTGGACTTGTTTAGAAGTAAGGGTGTCAACTTTTCTCATTTGTATAATATTAACCTTGTTCATATGCATATATACGAATATGTAGTTTGCAAAAGCAAAAACACCGGTTTTTGCTAATTCATAACTCTTAAAAGCATCTAGAAGTCATTTGTCGAGGGTGTATTGAATGAACATGAATTAAATATACGTTCAATGTTCTAAGAGAAATAACTTGAATAAATTTAAACCTCGATTCTTTGCGTAAGAAAGATGTTAATCTCCAATCGAATTATTTAATTTTTCAGAACTCATCATTTGTGGATATATTGGGTTTGGCTATGGAATTGAAAGAAGATATTTTGAATATCTTGCTGTCGCTTGTATGATCAGCGAGGGATTTCATATTGGGTTGGAATGGCAAAATGGATGATTACTCGACATGTCTCGACGGTCTCATTAAAAATTGAGTACAAAGTAGTCTACTTGTAACTATGCTTGATTATGAAGGTTATTACGGTATGTTTCATGAAATTCTATAAACGTCCTGTACTTATATATTCTTCTGCTGATTATTTTATAATTCATTATCGCAATAAAAATAATCAATATTTCACCTTACTGGCTATTATTTTATGGCTATCATAATCATGAGTAGATTTGAAATGAAAGAAAGTGAAGAGTTAGATTACTTTTCCCGGACTTGGATCTGATATGTAGATGATATATTTGTCATTTTCGACAAAAAGAGGAGAGAAATAGAAGAGTTTGTGTCATGTCTTAATAACAGATTTTCAATTATAAAGGTTACCTATGAAATTGAAAATGACGAGAAGCTACAAATTGTGGATGCAGGATGCAGGTATACCGATAGAGGTTTAGAACTTAGATATCCTCTGAAATCAGTCGATAAAGTTATTAAAGAAAAGAAAGTTGAGAAAGTGTTTTTGTAAATCCTTCAGAAAAATAATGACTTAGAGTTAATTGTTTTTCATATGAACCAAAAATAATCTATTCGATTGGTCTGAATTTTGGAAAAAATATATCTTGTCACTCCATTAAGTGGTTTTCTACCTGAAAGACAGGGTGATGGAAAAGGAAAAGTCTATGATTTACGAAATGAACTGTGAGGATTGCGACAAAAATTATCTTGGTCAAACTAAATGAACTATGATAACGCATTTCAACGAACATTGAGCTACACTAAACCAGATTTAGTGAAGCCGTAGTATCTCAATATGGTGAAGCTCAACATTTGTTAGAGAACGGCCATACAATAAATGAGAATTGTTTTTTTAAGGACAAAACACAAGCACTACAGAAAAATCCTTAAGGCGCTCTCAGAGCGGTGCCTGTGCGAAAGTGCGATTCACATTGGATTTGAATCGTTGAAGATTGAATCCATTTGGAAAAACGTTCTTAGGAAGTTCATTTCACATAAACGCAGTTGGAAACGGTTGAGACCGGTACCATGTCAACAGGTTTTAATGCGTTTTCAAAAGTTTAGAAATCGAAAACTGTGGAATGAGATCTATGAACAGCGAGAAAGTTCCAGTTCCAAACATTTCGACGTCCAGTCGAAACAATCAGAAGTAGAAACCAGAAATAACATAAATATTAGGTGAATATCAGTACCATATGAATTAGTAATTAGGATATTATGGCAAACTAACATGATACTATGAATTCATTTAATGAACATTATTTGTTGACCCTCGTTGATTAGGTATATGCTAACTTGTTTGGCAAAAATCCCACCGAAACAGTTTTGTTCTGATTTTATTTTATATTGAGTGTTTTCCATATAAATGAAATATTGATTTTGATGATGCCAACAAAAAGTAAGCTATATCATAGTTTAATCATTGTGACATTGGTATAATATAATTAAATAATCAAAGGTAAAACGCTCGCCATCTATTCGAGAGAAGCATAACTAACTTGTACAGATCACTAACTGATTTGCTCCATGTAAACACTCATTTGGTGATGAAGTGAATACCCACGATACCCTTAGGTGGCAGGACACACAAAAATTATGCAATAAGTATCTTCTTTATGAGGTTGCATTTTTTCTGGATCAAAGAAATATTAATAAAAAAAAAGGAAATTTTTCCAGCCGGACTGAATGCAAGAGAATTTGTCACCTGGTGGATACCGAGCGACGCGACTCAGGTTATCGCGTTGGAAGAGTCCCAAGTCCTCGATAGAACTCAGCTTTACTACGACCAAAACTATATAAGAAGAAGAATTAACTTCAGAAACCATTTCAATAGAAAGAAAGACGAAATTATCTGGCTACCTATACTCAATAGCATATATACCAGGTCATTAAATTCAACCAATAAGAAAAAAGCCACGCCCACCACCAGTGAGATCAAACTGGAGGTCGAAACCATTGTTGTAGTCACAGATAAAGTATATATAGAAATGAGTCTGTAATTGAACATCGATTTAGTTTTAAGGACTCCTACAGCGGAGTTGAAACGGCATTAAAATGGAAAAAAAATCAACTTGAAGACCAAGAATATCTGCATATGTGCAGGAAGATAAATCAGTTTGTCTTTCAGCAAGTAGACATACATTTCTGGTCTTTTAGTTTCATACTATGGTATGGCGAACAAGAAAGTCTGTAAAAAATATCGAACCTACATTACTGACTACTGGTTAAAACCTCAATAAATCTTTTGCACTGAAAAACGGCTGTTATATGCCAAATTTCATAAACATACATCTACGAAGTTATTAAAAAGTCATTATGCAAAAACAATTTTTTGTTAAGAATTCAACACCCTATATCTCGCTCAAATGTTAAGAGGTGTAGAACGTACATTCATTTGAGGATCATCTCAGGATTCACACCCTTGAAAATCAGCATTTTATTCTGAAACACCCTGTATAATAAAAGTGTTATCTAACACCTTTCAGTACCTTTTTTTTTAATCGATTTAAATATTTAAAATTACCTTTTCAAATTTTACTCGAGTTAGTTACGTCACTGTCAGTGTGGTCGTCTCGCAAATTCAAGTTTTCTTTTTTCGTACGTCAGATACGTTAATCGATACCTTTAATTGCTGGAATTGAGCGCGGATCGTTCTCTTGGACCAAAAAGAATGCCGGCGATTCGAAAAATATTGAACGCGCAATTTCTCGGTACCGACGACTTGCTCGCATGCGTTTCGGAGGGGCATTTTGTTCGAATCGATTCAACGAAAATTAAAGCTAAAATTAAACAAAAAGAGTTGGGTCGAACGGTATATGATTTGAGAACAGCCGTTGTAAATCATCCGCGTTTTTTTTAATTGGACGTTTCTTGGGGACAGCGGCGTGTGAGGAGGTTGGTTTTGAAGGAAAACATCTGAAAAAAAAAATCCGGAAATATGGTCAATAGAGCAAAGTTTGGTTGGTTTGGTTACATATTTTTTCAGAGTTGGACAAGCGCTGGTTTCAATAAAGTTCTTGTTTGTGTTAATCTATGTTTCAGCAGTGCCCAATACAGGATGATTCGCAAAAGAAAATGCAAGGAAAATTTAATAAATTGAAGAAAATAATGAACTACTGAATGAGAGAGGCAATGAAATTTCTCCTTAGGAAAAATCAATTAATGAGATCAACCAAAGACTCGATCCACGAATATTAAATATAAACGAAGCTGCCAAAAGCGGCCAGCGTTGCTAGGAAATACAGAGCCTTTCAGCACCTCAGACCTCACTGTGGTTAAAGTTGAATGACCAGTTGGAAAAGGCAAATATATGGCGTTGATACTCGCATCGGTGTACCTCCCTTCAGATGCAGCCACCCTACCACCGACCAGAGAAATGTAGGTACTAGTGGATCACTGCCTCAACCAGAGAGTGGAGCTCATATTGGGTTGCGACTCAAACTTTCACCACTTAAGCTGGGGCAGCAAGGATATCAACACTCGAGGTAAGTCTCTATATGAATATATAATTAAAAAAGATCTAACAGTCTTGAATAGAGGCACGGAGCTGACATTTATTAATGCCCGTAGCCAAACATTAATAGATATCACGCTTACTACAGCCAAAATATCAAACAAAATCCAGGACTGGCAAGTCTTGGACCATATATCAATGTCAGACCACCGTTGGCTGACCTATTCGGTAAACCAGGATCTCAGGACCACTGTAAAATCCCGTGACACGAAAAGGACAGGTGTAGCTCTCTTCAATCGACTCTTAAGAGGAGCTCTATGGGAAACAGAGGTCCAGACTCCTGGTAACAATGAAGAACTGGAAAGGTACACGGGATCTATCCACAATAAAATAGACACTGCCTACAAGGGATGAGGATGGTTCAAACAGATGGTACAACCAACACATGATGGTGCCCTGAATTGGAACACCTCAGGAAGATAGCGAGAACGACCTTTAACAAGGCAAAACGTACAAGACTCAAAGAGAACGGGTATATATCAAGCCAACCTTAGAGAGTCCAAAAAGTCTGCAGACGAAAGCAAAGAGAAGCCTGGAAAGCCTATTGTGAGGCAGTCGAAGATTTCCCACTAGCTTCTAGGCTACAGAAGGAACTCTCAAATGACCACCATGAGAGTATCAGCATCCTAACGAGGGAAAATGGCGACAAAGCCACCAACCTGTAGGAGAGTGCTGAGCTTCTTATGGAAACTCACTTCCCAGGTTCTGTCTCTCCTCGAATGACGCACTGGACGAATGTACCAACAACACCCTCACAATACGACTGGCTATCTGTTAGTGCAGTAATTGATGACAAAATAAGATGGGCTAAATCGGGCTTTTCCCCCTTCAAGTCACCAGGACCTGACGGTATAAGACCAGCCCTATTTCAGTGGGGACTGGACACTCTTATGCCGCACCTGGTTGGAATATTCAGAGCCTCTCTAGCTCTGAGGTATAGTGCCAGTAAGTGGGGAGAAGTAAGAGTAGTATCTATACCCAAACCAGGTAGGATGGACTGCACCCTACCTCCGACCATTCGGACCAATTAGTCTCACATCGTTTTTCTTAAAAACCATGGAGACGCTATGTGGGCGGTACATAAGAGATGAAGTACTTGTTCACAACCCATTTCATCCAAATCAGAATGTATATACTCCGGGAAGGTTTACTGATTCTCCCTTTCACCATGTGGTTTGCAGAATCGAGAGATCATTGGACAATAAAGAATCCACCCTGGGTATATTCATGAATATCGAAGTAACGTTTGATAAAACAACCTTTCCAACAGTTACCCAGCAACACTCCAGGAATGTACCCCTGGTAATAGGAGAATTGATACTCAAGATGCTCTTCAGTAGAGCAATAAGTAGTATTGATGTAGAAGACATCATAGTGAAAGGACTGGTCATGAGGGGATGTCCACCCCTTCTCTGGAACATAGTTCTGGATACCCTGATTAATCACCTTAACAAAAATGGATTCTACACAATTTCATACGCAGATGACATAGTTATCTTGCAGACCGGCAAATTTGTAAACACACTGTGCGATAGAGCGCAGGATGGGCTCAAGTTAATAGAAACATGATGTAAGGAACACTCACTCTTGA
>WOGN01010682.1:0-10304 GCA_015342105.1 Leptinotarsa texana | reverse complement strand
TTGCCTATCAAAAAAATTATTAAGAAATAATACTTATCTTTACGTTTCGGAGGCCAAAATCTGCCTCCGTCTTCAGAAATGGATAAAAATTCGAATAAATTAGCAGTTTTCCTTTTTTGAATGCTTATTTCTTTACTTCTTCGACAGATGTCAAAGAAGTTTTGACATTTCAAAACTTTGTTTCAAAAGGTCTCCAGAAAGCCATATTGATGAAAGTACCCAAAAACACTTAATATTTTCACAATAATCGGTTTAAACGATGAGATTGAAACCTTTGGTGTAAAAGTTGAAAACTTTTTCTAGAGATCAATTACCCTAACACCAAACTGATATTTTTGCACTAGACGCGCGTTCCGCTAACAAGGTTAGCATTACTGAAAAATCGATTAGGATAATCATCATTCAACAAACAAAGTCCACATCGGGTCAAAAACTGTATGTATGTAAACAGCTAACCCTTGTATTTAGATTATTTCAATGTGAATCGCTACTTTTCACGGGCACCGCTCTGAAAGCACCATAAGGATTTTCCTGTAGTGCGGCGGAATGAAGTTGCTCTTGCTTCATTAGTCCCAAGAAGTATTCATCTGACTATTATAGAAAATGAATCTCCATTCGGAAATAATATCTATGTTATGTGTACAGAGTTATGACTCGATGATTTCTCAGTCAGACTTAAAAAGATCGGAAACAAGGCACTCTGTCTGTGACTTGACTTCGTATTTGATTCGATATTCATGTTGAATCAAGTATGAGCTCGAACCGAATGTGCTGAAATTTTATAGGTTAATACATAATCGAGTCAAATATATGTTCTCGTATATTGATGGAAATGCAGCGCGAGTTTATCCGACAGAATCGGAAATGCATTTCAGATCGTTTTCCATTTCCTCAGCATGGAACATGACATTTTTTCGTTGGTCGAATATACGAGGATGCTGGATGCATTACAGTGCAATGCATAATGCATTAGAAACCTCTTATAGTTACTTCAACGCTTTGGAATATAACGAGGATGCGACGAATACGAATCTGCATTCTCTTGATTAAATGTTTCTCAACCAGGTGACGTCAGACACGCTATCAAAAGTTATGCTAGCGAGATGGTTTGTATTTTGAAGGGATCTTTTGGCTTTTTCTTTATTTACTTAAAGTCACATCAACCTCCAGGGTTATTAACGACTGAAAAATGCATCAGTTGCAGGAGTATTATATATGGTTGAACAAGTTGACATCTAAAAATTTCACAATGTTTTCAATATTGATAACGATATCGTTAGATCAATGTATCTTCACTTCCTACTATGCCAATCAGCAGTTCAGTTTTTCAAAAAGCTTCTCCATCATGATACAGAAATGTAAGAAATTGTAAGAAACTCAACAACGAAGGAATGGAGAACGAGGTTCGTGAAAAAAATAAAGTAGTTTTAAATGTTCCTCAAAAAACATATATTGATTCCTGAATTTCTATTTTGTCGCCTTCATGGTATTTCCCCTCAAATATACTTATTTCGGAGTTTTTTTCAATCTTCGAAACATTTATGATATGCAGCAATTTGAATTGTATCTCCTCGATCGTCGCAAAACGCCATCCTCTCGTGGATCTCTTCAATTTCGGAACTAAAATAATTCGCTGAAAGGTATATAATTGTAATGCAAGGGCCATGAATTTTTTTCCACAATACAGCACATTTTATCGGTATTGCTTCTCGCAAGCAGCGCAACTTCCAGCTGGTAATCTTTCTGATCGTATGACCATGTTGTAAGAACTTCTGAGGCACTAATCCACGATAATCGAAGAAAATATTGAGCAGAACCTTGACATTTGATCGACTTGACGTGCTTTTTCTGGTTTTGGCCTTCTGAGATCTTCCATTAAGAATATTGGACTTTGATTACGATGTTATGATTAAACATGCTTGCAGCTAAAAATGTAAACATATGTCCGAAACGAGTGCATTCACATAAAAAAATGAAAAAATCGGTGATCAAATATACGTATCCGAAATATATGGAATTTGAACATTCACTTTATTCCTTTTGCTGTTAGACGACTTCTCGATTACAGCAAAAGTAACAAATTTCAAATCGTAATGAGATGTGACACCAATTCATACCATACAGCGTGGGCAGCACTAATATAAACTAATATAAATCGAAAACAAATTTTATCACACACATTCTCTGAGGAACGAAATACACCATTGGTCTGCATCTACTGAACCTTCTTGTTCACACCATAGATATATTCTTTTCAATATTGAAACAGGCCCGTAGTGAAATATCGTGATTCAAATTCTACTGATTGGAATGAGTATAAAAACTCCCTCCAATCGTACTTTAAGGACAGATTCACTAGTATTCACAGTTATGATGATATGGATACAGTAGCGGAGCAATTTTGCGAAGCAGTGATCCCATCCTATGATGAAAACTGTCCAATGATGTTTGAAAGAGATAACCACTAATCTTATTGGTGAAACAAAAGCCTGGAAAAGTGGAGAAAAGATATTCGATGATTATTCAATCGAGCTACAGAGTCATGTAACTGGGAGCATTATAAAACTACTTTAACGTCATACAACAAGGAAATTATGAAGGCAAAACGGGAGACTTGGAGAAAGTTCTGTTAGAGTATCCCTGATATACCTCGAAGCACAAGAATTTACAAGATTCTCTATAGAGTCGACTGCTGAGGTTTGGTCGCTTAAACGACCCGTTAGAACATTCACAACCTCTAGTGAATAAACGTTAGAGATTCTAGCAAACCACTTTCCTGGTAATCTTACTCTTGATAACAATAAACCTCTCATCTTCGACGGCGCTAAACGGTCAAAAAAACGATTGGGAGGTCGTCAAAACGGTAATCACAGCATCTTCAGTTGAATGTCGTTTCAGCCTTAAAAAACTTCTGAAGAGGATGATATATTTCCAGTTCTTCTTCAAAAAGGACTAGAAATAATTTTACCTCTTCTCATAAAATTGTATACAGCTAGTCTGGCGTGGAACTATATACCACCCAGTTGGTTGGCAGCAAGGGAGGTATATATACCTAAAATGGATTTTAAAGACCAACACCCTGAATCGGTATGACTAATGATCCTTACATCCTTTCTGTTGGAAGGACTTAAGGGGATACTGGACGTACCTATCAGGAGGGTGGCATTATATGCATACCCTCAGAATAACCACCAGTATACTTATCAAACCGGCAAATCGAAATATTTAGCATTACATAACGTTGTAGAGAAAATCTCCCAATACGTTGACAACAAACAGAACTGTAACTACGACCCTTCAAGACGAGGTCATTAGGTTCAGGGTCACCAGAGGTAATATCTCCCCTTCTGTGGTCGCTCCTGATAGATAGTCTGGTTGATACCCTCGACATAAGATGACCTTGTTATCTTGGAAAGGTCCACATCAATAAGGGTAGCTTGTTATATCCTCCAAAGCACGTTGGTCATTGTTCATAGTTGGTGCCTGAGGGAACAGCTGTCTGTCAACCCCAGCAACACTGTGATAATCCCCTTCACCGGAAGGAGAAAACTGGACGATCTAACGTCACTTAACGCCCTCAATTGTGGGGTCATTCCATTTGGAATGGAAATGAATCATTTTGGTATTGTCCTTGATACAACACTCACCTGGAACGCTCACTTGAAAAAAGTTTTACACAAAGTCAGACTGTCCCTATGGACAGGAGAGAGTGACCGTGATAAGCGATTTTGCCATGGTTGTGGAACGTATGAAAGCAGGAAGAACAAGGAATGAAAGAGTAGCGAGAACACAGAGGATGATAGAAGAGAGGTATACGTGGGGAGCGAGGACTTGTTTAATCTGGCAGCGCGACCACGAGAGCAACAATCTCGAAAACAAGAACGCTCATGAAGAGGCGATGAAAGGTATGAGGAACCTCAAAGTTACATGGGTCGTAGTGAGAATGGGTAGTAAAAATGAAGAGAGGAAAAGGATCAAAGAACGAATCAGGACAGAGTGGCAGAGGGAATGGAACACGAAAGAGACTGGACAGCTCTTCCACAGATTCTGCAGAACAGTCGGGCATGAATCAGTGAATCTGGTGCGCAAGGCCACCAAGCTGCTTACAGGACATGGTAACTTCCCGTTATACCTTGCCAGGTTCAACCTGGGCCCGGATCTACCATGTTTCTACGCCTACGGTGAGCCCCAAATGGCAAAACACGTGATAGAAAGAAGAGCATGTGGTGGGGGATGAACGAGAAGGGTAGAGGGCAGGATGCGAGCTTGGCGCCAATGCATTGGAGAAGGCAAACGACGTTCTCCCCAATCATGCTGATCATAGATATTATAGTGCTATATAACTATGTTTGTAACTATCAGAATTCATGTTTATTTTGTTATTGTAATCATAATCATAGCTGTTATCTTAGGAAATGAAGAATGGTCTTCTGCTCCTGCTGGTTCGCTCTCTCGTGTGGTCGACGTCATGCGTCGGTGGTACGTTGAGGAGGTGAGTTTCGAAGAGAAGGGGTTCCCTTGACAGTGGTAACGATACATCGAGGAAAGATGCTTTATTGAAAGGCCTCCGAACAGGGCAATGAAGAGCGATGGTACTAATCATGTCCCTATGGACATCTCGAAGGATTTGTGGTAAAACTTTGAGTTTAGGTCACGAACAAATCCATTGGATTTATGTGTTAATTGTCAGACCAATAATAACTTATGGTGCAATTCCATGGTGGCCGAAGACTTCACAGAAAACGGTCCAGGCGAAGGTTTCTGGCGTACAGGGACAAACTTGTCTGGCCATCAGTGGTACCACCAGCAGCGGCCATAAAGATCCTTATAGATCTACCTCCTCTCCACAGTGTTCTGACGAGCAAGGCTAGATGTACTGCAAATAGACTTGTGCACATTGCCAATTGCACAAATTAATTTAATGCAGATTGCAACAGACTGTTGGTTAACAGCAGAAGTCACAGCATTCTGGAAATGACCTCCGACATTATTCCTTCAACTGAAAACTACGAATTGCCTTATAAAATACATACTGTTTCCGAATAAAGGGGACTAGATCTTCCGGGAGAAGGAAATATTAGAAGGAGATAGTTGTTGGTTCACAGATGGATAAAAAACAGCTTTCGGTTCTGGTGCAGGTGTTTTTAGCCGCAGACCCAGGACAGAGATATCTACCTACCTAGAATCCTATGCGACTGTATCTCAAGCAAAAATTTACGCTATTGAATTGTGTGTGGAGAGATTGGAAGAATTCAACCTCATACACGAGTCAATAAAAATATTTTCGGACAATCAGGTGGCGTTGAAAGCTCTTGGTTCCTACGAAGCATCGTCTAAATTGGTAGCAAATTGCCAAAAACGACTCTCCTTGATATGAAGATGTTCGGAAAACCAGCAACATTTCAATTCTCAGTTCGATGTCTTTATCGCGAGACCAAGCATTCAAAGTTTTTTGTTTATGGTTTTTTTTATGACTTACCAGAAAGAAGATTGAATGTATTGTGAATGATTTTGAAGTTGAGTCGCAACCGTTTTGAAAATGATATAATTAGTTCGTTCACTATCTCCTCGATATACCGCTATTTATCAACAGTTAAGTTAGCTGGAAAACATTTCAATATCCAACCAATGGCAGCTTATACAAGAGAAAAACTTCAACTATAAGGTAACTTTGATGCTCTCGTATCGAAATCAATTACAATTAAAATTACAGTCCACTGATAACGCCATTTATGTACTTTTGCTATATCATTTGTATTTTTAACGTACAGAAGACTCAACAGATTCTCTCTGGTCTGGAATCCTGGCCATACTGGCCTGGAAGGCAATGAGTCTGCTGACTCCAGAGCAAAGAAAGAAGCTGCAAGCAGCTCCACCTGACCAGAACCTGTCATTGGCATCGCTTTGGGCTTTTCCAAACAAATATTGAACACCTGGATGGCAAGAAGACTTCTGGCAAAATCTTTCAAAATTAGCTCACTCCAAGGCGTTTATTCACCTTTCGAAGCTTGATAAAAAACAGTTGTTGGACTACAGCAGAGATGAAATACGAAGTCTAATAGGCCTTCTTACAGGTCACTGTCATTTGAATCATCATATGCAGAGACTCGGACTGTCGGAAGACATTGTGTGCCGCCACTGTTTAGATAATGAAAAAACAGCAGAGCATATACTTTGTGCCTGCCCCGCTGGGAACCCTTGTCAGTCGCGGTGGAGGGTCGAATAGATCCACTCACATTGGACCTATCCTAATATATCTGTATTTAAATTCCAGCGAATATAAGAAGAACTAACATACGATTATTTTTTCAAAAATCAGGAATTTTTCATTGCAAGATAGAACTCATATTCAATTCGAATTCGATACATTGAATAGATGAATTCTGCTACTGATACCCAAGTTTTGTTGCAGATTTTTCCAAGAATATCTTTACTTATTTTCCATTTTTTTAAATATACTTCTTGTGTGTTTGTATAGACTGCGTGTTACATTAATTTCGTGTTAACAAAACAATTATGTGATTATTAAGAATAATTACTCAGAGCCACAACTTTTTAATTCAATTAAATCAAAAATTGCGTTAACATCGTGTTTCATCATCACAATTCATCCTCATCGATAAATTACCGAAAACATTCAAATATGAGTGATGATTAAAAAGTTGTAATATATTAGGTTGCATAAATTATAATGGAAATGACCGATACTTGATAATGTATTCAATTGCACAACCAAAATACCGATAGTGCCAAAAGTGGATGCATGTTCGGTAATCATTTTAAGTGCACTTAAAATGGTTGCAAGTCATACAGCATACAGGGTAAGTCAAACACTATAAAAATTGCTCAAAAGTATTTCAGAAACTTCAGCAAAATGTTATCGAGAAAAGTTCTTTACAGTTAAATGTTATACCTAAATACCAAAACATAGCCTCCTAAGATAATTTCTTGTTTTTAAATTATTCTGTTGATTTTTTCTGTTTGCAATATTTTTTTGAACACCCTCAATACTTTCATGAATCAATCGTAATTGAATCAATTGAGCAATACTTTGTTCAAGTTCAAGCATATTTGTGCAAATAACTTGGATGTAAATTTTTTTGCATTCAAAAACTATCATTTGAAGTAAATATTTTGTATTTGAAATTTTTATGAAAAAGCTATAGAAATTATCCGACCAACATGAAATCTTATAAAAATAATCCAGTATACGCAAGGAAGAAATGAGGTTGAACCTAAACATTATTATTATTTTTAATGAATATTAACAAAATAATACAATGTTTTCAATTGTATTTGAAAGCGGTGCCGATGGTTTCGACATATCGACGTGTCTTTATGTATCCCCCTTCTCGTTCAATGCATCTAATTGTCTGATCATAAAATGCACAAAGTGTAGATCGCAGCTCACTTGCTGAAATATAATATGGTCGGTCCTTGTGAACCTTTAACTTCAAATATCCCCTCAAAAAATCTAATGGGGCGAGCGAGATCTGGCGAACTAGAAGGCCACCGTGGATCAGTCCTTTCAAATCCAAGGATTTGAAAGGACTTGAACTCACAATCTCCCTTTTCGGGTCTTGATGAGTCATCTCTTGAAATAAAAATCGAGTTATCACAAAAATTTTGTAAATTATCGCCTTTCTCCAATTATATTGGAAGTTATCTTTCTTATGCTCTCCTGTATGAATGTCAGAAAAGTAAAACGATAAATAACGGAAACACCAGCCAGAGATATTTTTCAACTCTGACTAAACTGGAATAGAAACAATTCATGTATACATTTCTATATTTGATGAATAATATTCTATAAATTAATTTTAAATCATACATCTGAATTTCAATTGATGATATTCGGAAATGAACAAAAAATTTACCAATTGAATAATAGAAATAACTGGTTAACTGAATGAAAATCAATAATTAATCATATAGCTATTGTGGGTAATTTTGATGTTGATTCAATTGTGTTTTGAAATCAGATAGTCCATGAGTTGTGAATACATTAGGCAGCTCATCAAAATTATTTGAGGTAGTTCAAAAACTCCACAAATAAAACATATTTTTAATTGAATGTGGTGGTAGTAAATTAAAATTCATCATGAAGGTATTCAACAACACTATACTCTGAAATTTCCACAGAACAGCATTATCTGTTTCAGTATAAAAAAGCTAATTTTAGAGTGCTGAAACCAGTGATTGAACTTATTCGATATAATTGATGAATTTTGATACGGAATATTTCTGAAGCACTCACTTTTAAGATTTGATATTTCTTATTATTCCATTTCCAAGTGCAGTATCCCTGCTTAGCCTGAATAAAATTAATCAAGCTTTCATACTTTGACAAATCTCAAGCATAGGTAGTTACGAAGAAATGAAAGACATGGTATAAATTGATTTTGTATTAACTGCTTCATTTTTGTGAGAAAAATAACAAAGATAAACCAGGTTTATATTTTTGTTGAGTTTAGTTCGAATTGGCATGCGAGCAATTTGTCACATCAGTCATTGGATGATTCAAAAATAATTATTTATTATACCCGGGAAAAAAGTATTAGATTTTAGCTCGAGGAGCAGCAGGAGCGGGAGACAAAAAAACGAGAGCTAAAATCTAATATTTTTCCCGTGTATAATACACACTTTTTTTCTGTGACGGAAAAAACAACGATTGAATATTGAAAAAAACATATTACAATATATCAAAGTCAGAAAATTATCGATGTGAAATTTGAATGTTTAAACAGGTAGGCTGTTGTACTCATAGCGTTGCTAGGAAATCAATCAATAGAAAATCAAATATCTGTCAATTCAATTCTGTAATTTGATTTAAAAATCGCGAGCTTAGTGGTCAGTAGTTATTTTGAAAAATGTCTAATTCCGAGTTTGCTCTGACTCCACCGGAGTTAGTAGAAACAGTGAAAGTAGCGTCACAAAAATTATTGCCAGCTAAATCGCCGAAAATTCATGAAACCGGGTATTCAAGATTCATGGAATGGAAGATGAAAAAAACATGCAGTTTTTTCTCGGAGATGGTGTTATTGGCTTATTTTTCGGAACTGGCACAACAACAAAAGCCATCAACAGTGTGGTCGAATTATTCAATAATTAAAAGTATGTTACTATCCAATAATAATGTAGACATTTCAAAATATTACATTTCTGAAACAAATAGAAAAGGTTACACGCCCAAGAAAGCTGCGATATTTGTTTAATGGCCAAGGTAGTTGTTGTATTTGAGTTCGCAGGAGCTTGTCGAATTTGTGAAATCAGCCAGGTAACATTAGATGATATTGAGGATTCGGGAACGTTATTAATTGTGGAACTCAAGCAAACAAAAAATGATGTAAACAGGAGATTTGTAGGTATTGAAAAATATATTAAATTTTATCGAATGTACATAGCCCTTCGTCCAGCAGCAGCAAAGATTCGCTGCCTGTTTTATGCATATCGAAATGGAAAATGTATCAATCAGGTTGTGGTTGCAATCAGTTTTATAATGTACCTGAAGCAGTGGCTAATTTTCCTCAACTTGAAAATGCCAATTCATATACAGGCCATTCAAATCGAAGAGCGTCTGCTACACTTTTAGTTGAATCTGAGGTAGAATTGATGACACTAAGGAAACATGGCGGTTGGAAGTCATCAACGGTCGCTAGAGGATATGTTGAAAAATCGGTAGCACACACGACAAAAATTTCTAATAAAGTGTTTATAACGTTTGGCAGTGCTGAAATAACACCTCATTCGATTTGCGACCAGGTATATCAACGGCAGTTGTATCCATGGCAGAAAAAAATATAATTTCAACAAAACAAAAATTCGACTGTTGTACCGAATAGTTCAAGGAACATATCATCCATGCAATGCACATTAAATAATTGTACTTTTGATATAAACTAAATGTAACTCTTGTATAAGAAAAGTACTCACTTTTTTCCCGGGGAAAAAATAATTTCATAAAAAGTGACATTTTGTCATCTGTCATCAGAGATAAAATGTGAAACGTTTTTCCCGTCACAGAAAAAATATTTTATTTTCACTCAGCCCTACGAAACGTAAATTTCTTTATGTTGATAAGCAGCAAAATTTTACAGTGATTGTGTCGGTAATATATTAATACAGCAATTGAACTGTTCGACGGACAATTCAATTCCAGATAGTTTCATCAAAGTGAATAATAAATCAACAGTATGATGAAAGTTATCTGATATTCCAGCTCAAGAACGTTCTTTCGTATAATATTTTGAGTATTGGTCAGTGTTTGATCCAAAACGTTCTACGAAACTGATAGCAGGTAGCAT
>WOGN01010680.1:0-10305 GCA_015342105.1 Leptinotarsa texana | reverse complement strand
GTATCTAAGTGTAAACCTAAATTCCTTACATCACTTGTAAATAGTAACTCTTAATTTTGAATTTTAATTCTCATAATGCTTTCAATGTGATGTGGACTTTACAAGTTGTAATGCTCGAAATGAAATTACTTGTGTATATACTAAATAGTACAGGGCCAAGTATAGACCCCCGTGGAACCCCACAAGTGATATTTTCTCTTGATGACTGACCCACAGTTGTCTCCACATATTGACTCCTGTCCGGTAGATAATTACACATAAGACTAATAGCACTGTCCGAATAACCTATAAAGTGTAAAATAGAGAGTAAAATTTCATGGTTGATTGTATCAAATGCTTTTGAATAATCTAAGAGAATAAGAACAGTTGTTTTTCCTGTATCTGTTTCTCTAATAATATCATCAACAATGTTAAGTAAGGCTGTATCACAAGTGAGTCCCGGTCTCTACTGTAGTCCGACAACTATTTGGTATCGAGCTTTGAAGGGTGAATAAACGCCTTGAAGTGAGCCTTGAAGATTCTGCCAGATGTCCATAAATATTTTTGCCAACCAGGTGTTCAATCTTCAAGCAAAGTCTGGAGCGAATCAAGACCAGAGACAATCTGTTGAGTTTTCCTATCGAATAGATAGGCAATTTGCTACCAATTTATACATTCCTCAGTAGGAGCCAAGACCTTCCAACGCCGCTTGACTATTCGAGAATATTTTTATTGACTTGTGTATGAGGTTGGATTTTTTCAATCTCTCCGCACACAATTCAATAGCGTGAATTTCCGCTTGAGATATAGTCTCATAGGTTCCTAGGTACGCTGATATATCTGTCCTGAGTCTGCGACTGAAAACACCTGCACCAGAACTGGAAGATGTATTTGATCCATCTGTGAACCAACAACTATCCGCTCTTAATATTTCCTTCTCCCGGAGGATCCAGTCCTCTCTACTCGAGAACACTACTGTATAAAGCAGTTCGTAGTTGACATTTGAACGCATAAAGTCAGAGGTCATTTCCCGAATTCTGTGACTTCCAGTGTCAACCAACAGTCTGTTGCACTCTGCATTAAATTGATTTGTGCAATTGGCAATGTGCACAAGTCTATATGCAGTCCACCTAGCCTCTTTCTCCAGAAAAATGTGGTCCAATAGGACCATAATCATATTCTCCACCTGGTTGAAGTATTCCTTCACCTCGTGAACTACTCAGATCAGTTGGGAAGTCGTATTCCGACCTCGCTGGAATCCTAACTGCTCCTCGGGGATGAGATTTCTCCTGTCGCCCAGGCGACAGGTGATCTTCACCACCGCTCTGAGTTGTGCGATCGGGCGACGGCTATCTACAAAGATTTCTTGCTTTCCAGTTTTAGGGATGGGCACCAGCTCCGCATGCTTCAAACAATCACCGATACATTGTTGAATTACGTACCATTAGCTCATATGGATACCCGACTCTATTGGTGGTGTTGAGTAGTATTTTGGTGATGTAATTCAAAAGCAAAAAATATATAATCATCCCTGTAAGAATAAGAAATGTTACCAAGAAAATGAAAATTAGCTGCGATGCGCAGAAGCCATTGATCTACAACACCTGCAATCGGTTAAATATTAAAAAAATGTTTGAAACAATTTCATTTCGAAATACCCTCAGTTCAAACGAAGCATTACGTTGAATACAGCGACATTCATGACTTTTTTATTACTATATTCTAATAGATCAAATTACATTAGACACTGGAGCGTATTTGTATTCCAAAGTTCATTACTGTAACCTTGCTTGAACAAATAATAGTAGAGAAAGTAGAGAATATAAACAATAACTGACGCAAACAATATATCTATTTGTGAAGAAGAAAATATTCATAAAATTGTCGTGTACTTCAGCGTTTCAAATTTCATGTATTATTGTTTCCACCTTTTGAATACTTCATTCAGAACAAAATTTGCTTTTCAAATAATGTGGGTTATCTAATTAGTGATCGCAGATGAATAACCTAGACCTGCATTTCGATAGAATAAATTAGATAATTTATTCGAAGAAGGTGTCAAAAAACGTAGTAAATTCTTCTATAAAAATGGAGCTCCAGAAGATAGTGGCCATTCAACACATTTTTACAAGAATTTGTCTTACATTCATTTTTGTGTTTGAAAAAATGAATGATTTAGATTCAAAAATATTCCGAAACAATACAAGATATTCAATAAACTTCAAAGAAAATTCATTTGCTCATTAACAGAAAAATGTCATCCTCGCTTCTATCATTAATTATTGTTTGTATACTTGACATCACAAATAGTATCTTTAACCCTACTAAAAGTTATAGAGAATAATAAAAATCTGAAAAAAATTGATTGATAACAGTGTCAATTTTTCTTTATGAAAATTGTTTTCTTGCCAACGTTTCGAATTTAATCAAATTTCTTCAAGGCTCGCAAAGTAATTCCTTCTTGTCAATAATACAAGTTTTTTAAAACCATCACATATATCAGATACATAATAAAAAACATGAAATAAATGGATTCGTTTTGTATTAGTGTTGTCTCGAAAATTTTGTTGTTGAAATGTATTTTATTTTTTATCACGTATCTAATATGTATGCTGGTTTTCAAAATTGTTATATTGTTAACACCATGAAGAAGAATTTAATTTAATTAAATCTGAAATATCGGGAAGAAAACAATTGTTTTTTTTAATTGTTTCTGTTACCCAACCAACTTTTTTTCAGAATAATCATTGGATCACAAAAGATATTTCATTCATCCTTCTTTGAATTTCCGTTACCCATTCGAACAATTTTCTTTTAACGGAAAACATGTACCCTCCACTAGAAAGAGGATCATACCATGATGCTGATATTACTCAAAAAAAATCAAATAACATAAATGAAGTGTATTGTTGAAAAGTATAGAAGGAGCTATTGCAATCCAGTGCTTTTTCTTAAAATCAATCTGTTAACCTGTAATCAAGTTCCCAAAATAAGTCTGAAGATGTACCGAGGAGAAAGTAAATACTTTGAAATGCAATCTCGAAACATTCATTTCTCCCAACGTAACTACAGAATACGTTCCGGTGAATACCGGTCGAAAAACTACTTTCCCGATAATAGCTTGACGGACATTGAATCATGTCCGACAAACAATAAAGCATGATTCCACACAAAAGTTAGTCTTGCGAATGATTCTCTTTCATACAGCAGCAGGACTACGGTGAACAGGGAGTTATGAAAAATTTCCAACCTCAACATAGCAGTTCTCGTAAATAAAAGCGAGTGAATATCCTTGTTCATCTGTTGACAGTTAATCACCAAAGTTTGAGCCATTTTGGATGCGCAGTTGTTATTTAACAATCGTTTCAGTGACTTGCTGTGAGTTTCTTCACGAAAATGGACAAAATCGAGTATTGAGCTGTCATTAAATATTTGTTTTTGGAAGGCATTGCACCTACGCAAATCAAATATGAGTTGGATTCTATGTATGGGGACTCTGCACTATCATTTACCACAGTGAAATTTTGGGAAGCTGAATTTAAACCTCGAGAGCTTGGGAAACAACGAACGTTCTAGACGTCCAGAAACTGGAACTACCATCCAGAACATAGCAGAGGTTATGAATATGTCATTCGAACGTGTTTGTCACATATTAAATCAACATTTAGACATGAGAAAGCTGTCCGGACGATGGGTGTCGCGTTTGCTCACGTTAGACTAAAAACGTGTTGGAATGAACATTTGCAACGATCCATTGGCACAGTTTAGGCGCATTTAATCCGAATCCAAATAGTGGACTGCAAAGGGGAATCGGCTCCAAATAAAAGCAAAAAATATTTTTTGGCTGGGAAAATGATGGCGACAGTTTTTTGGAATAGTCATGAAGTTATTTTAATCGATTATCTTCAAAAAAGAAAACACATCACAGTAACATACTACGCATCATTACTTGGTCACATTTGCAGAAAAAGAAAAGACTGTTTCACCAAGACAACCCACTGTCTCGCACCTCAGCAGTTGCCACGGCAAAAATCCACAGGAGCATACTACGCATCATTACTTGACAAACTGAAGGCAGAACTTGCAAAGAAACGGTCATATTTGTGAAAAAAGAAAAGTCTGTTCCACCAAGATAACCCACCGTCTCACACCTCAGCGATTGCCATGGCGAAAATCCACGAATTACGGTTTCAACTGCTTGATCATCCGCCTTACTGACCAGATCTAGCCCCAAGCGACTATTTTTTGTTGCCTCATCTGAAAATTGCGCTCGGAGGACAGAGATTTTCATCAACTGAAAAGGCAATCACCTTCGTGAACAATTATTTTCCAGAGAAAAATAACGAGTATTTTTTGGACAGATGGGAGCATCGCTGGGAGAAATATGTGGAGCTAAAAGAAGACTATGTTGAAAAATAAAATAAAAATTGAAAAGGTGTCTTGTATCTTTGTTGGAACGGAAACTCTTCAGACCACCCCCATAGATCAGCTACAGACAGGTTTCGAGATATCACCACTTATCAGTGCAGGAAAGATGCGACCCGAATAGCAGTGTGCCTGGGACTTCACTGGCTTGGGACTGCATGTATGTTCTGTAATTTGTATATAATAAATACATTTTAAAATAGTTCACTGTGACATTTCAACTAAAGAAGATACTATAATGTGAAAAGCACCTTCAATATTAAGTTAGTAGTGTGAAATTTTAATGGAAAATATTACTGATTTTCAATAAGTAGCGAGGAAGTTCTTTCAAAATTATGGAATTGCAAACTGACTTAATTTCCAGAACCAGTTATTATTTGTATGATCGCCTTTCTGGATCACCCTGTAAGATTCAAAACGAAGTTCTGCCATAGAGTTAAAAATAAACACAATTTGGGAGTGAACTTTTTCATAGTAATTAACCATCCTGTATGTCAAAGTCGCCGCCAATATATCTCTTGGTGTACATGATATCAAATAATCAAATAAAATAAAATATTATCAAATATCAGACTACACATAGAATACCTATATTCCACACTTGCTAAATTTGCCAGATCTTAAATATCAAAAATATCAAATATCAGACTACAAATGGAATACCTATATTCCACATTTGCTCAATCTGCCATATCTGAAATATCAAAAGTCCATTTTCTTGTGAGCGTTGTTGTGTGTCTTTTTTACTCAAGACGGGCCTGGAAAATAGGTTTTTTTCTTGAAAAGTACCAAAAGTTTACTGTCAAAAAGTTAGGGTAATTAGAAATAAACAATGACAGACGCCCTCTAGATGTTACATGGAAATTAATACGAAGTTATGATTTCCCACGTCAAAAAAACTCCGGGTACCAAGTTTCGTTGCAAAACTTATTTCTGAAAAACGAACAAAAAAATTCAATTTCAACGCCCTGTATCTCCGAAATGAAGAATTTCCGGACACAAGTATATTCAGACTTTTTTTCTTAAAATTATCTCAGGAATATGTCACTTGTATATTTTAACGTGCTTATGTTACACCCTGTATGTGGTACTGTACGGTATGACACCTTGTATATTTTCACATTTTTGTGTACTTGGCGTAATTTCAGTATGAATTAATGAATAAAAGCTTATGCAAAAAGTAGCCCGTTCATTTGTTTATTCAAAATAGATAGTAGTAAAATTGAAAGGGGTGTATTTTCAGGAAAGACTAATTTTTGGGAAAGAAAAATTTTGGCTTTCTACTTCTTCATCTTTGTACAAAAAAAATGTGGGAATATTCCGAAGAAAAGAAAGAAGCAATCAGTTTCAAACAAGTGACTCTATTTGAAGGTTTGTGGATCATTAGAAGAAGTAACTTTCAGACACAAACTGAAAGAAAGAAAAGCCTTCTCGAAACAGTTACTTTCATATAAAAATTTAATTACATGAGATAAAAATACTTTCCAAACAAATACATTCCCACATTTTTCTGTGGTAAATAAAAAGAAAGTAATTGTTTTTCGAGAACCTCTTTAAAAATGTTAAATTCGGACGAATTCATTCAATAAACATTTTCAAACTAATTAACATATAAATATAAACGGTTCGGGCTTTTGTCAATGTCCGTACCGTTTAGAAAAGTGGGTAGGTTGGTAAACGTAATAATGTAGTATGTAGACAAAATTCAATTACCATAATTGAAAGGAAATTAATTAGTTAGTTGCCGATAGGGTTATTAGCAGAAATTACTTGATACGAGAAAGTCAACAGCGTTATTAGTTTTGCTGTTTAACAAAGAAACAAAAAATTGTTGGTGTAGTTATAAGGAGATATAGTTTGAAAAGTAAAAGAGTTAAATTTTGTAGGTACAGTATTTTTGTGTTTGAGATTTTTAAGAAGAATTCAGCCGAACGTTAATACCTTTTTGATGAATTTTGGAGTATTAGTGGCATTTGTTGGCACGTGATTATTTAAAATTTTATTGAAATTTCGGAAAAATTCTATGCTAAAAAAAAATATTTCTTTTCAGAAAGGACTATATGTATAGTTCATACGTATAGATGATATTGCTAATTAACAGAGTCTATTTTCTAAATCAGATAACACTTTACAGTCGATTATTCAACATCGTTTTCTTTGCTAGGGTCTGCATCAGTCACCTACAAATGAGGCGAAGTTTTGAAATAATTCTCCTGAATTTTGTTGTAAACTTTTGGTAGGTAGATCCAAAGTGAATGAGTCCATTCGACTCTCCTCTGCAACCCCCGAGAGTTCATTGTGGCTCATACATATTCAAACTCGACAAAACAAATGTAGCTTTTTGTCGTAGTCGATCATTTTATTTGGTGAGTAATGTTTCAGGTCAACTGGCATAAGTCGAACTCTACCAAATGCTGAAAACCTGATACGTTTCACGACTGTCTAGGTAAAACCCGAAACTTTCTTGTGAAGAATAATACACTCCAACCGTTTCAGGTAGGTGAGTAACACAAATCTATGGCTTGGAAAAAGTAGTTATCCAGTAGCCAATGACGCATTTCAGAAAAACGCTTTCCCTTGGCTGTACATCATCTACTAACTGCAACCAATAGCCAGAAAAATGTGTGGCTGTAGAATCGTACCGATTTAGGTGAAACATGATTCAAGTGTAACCGTTTGCTGACCTGCTCGAGAGGAGTTTGTTTTCTCTCCTGATGGTGAGGAAATAAACTTTTGCCCAAGAATTTGATGCAAGGCAGATTCATGACATTTTCTGCTCTTGTGGAGGTGTTAATCGTTTCCTAAATGTATCCACCACCACCATCTTGAAGACCACAGCAAATTTCCTATATTAGGGCATTTGACCTAAAGAATAATATACCTGACAATACATTACATTCGACCATGCAGAGCTTTTCTGCCTCGGATTTGGGTAAAACTTCGTTTGATCTGCTCAGGAAGAGTTTACTTTCTGTCCTGGCGGAGAGAAAACATTCCGAATCAACTTCTGTTGTTCAAGAATTTAGTGCAAGACAGATTAATGGTATGTTAGGTGTATTGATAGAATCAGCTGTTGGAGAACTGAGAAGATCTTGTTCTTGTTCCACTGTTATGGGGAAGACAGTTAGGGTCGTTTTATGGACGTCCATCTTAACTGTAAGCTCAGGGCTGGCTTCTTCGATTATTTCATGGTTCATAAAGGGTGCCGTAGCCTAGAACAAAAGGGCACCTAGTATTTCGAAGGTTTCGTTAGAGACACTGAACGGGCTCAGAGTCATACCTCCACGTGTGACTCCTTTCCCGGCAGGGGGCTTCAGTTAATCGGATCATTATAAATAACTGTGTAACAAGCTATATTTTATTTGGATCTGCTATGCCAATTAGTATATAGTTGCTTTGTTTTTGGCCCATATGAATATATCCACGTTTCGTCACCTATATCAATGCTATATGAGTATACGGATTTTTTGGTTTCCATAATGAATTTTTTTAGTATCTTTTCACAACAATTCACACGAGTATTTCTAAACTGGTAATTAACAATTCAAAAAAATAATTTTCGACATTTTATAAGTCAACCAACTCGTACCATTTAGAATTTTTCACATTTCACATGAACCTGTATGTTCAAGAAATGTTATTCAAAATAATAGAAATTCAATTCAGCAATAGGATTTAGGAAGCGCATTTAACCCTTCCTAGAAACTTACCATTTCTTCTCTGATATACTTAAAATTGTCTCAAAACTTCTGGCACATAGTTCTCACAAAAAAAGACATAAAATATTCTCAGTCACTACTCATTCGATTAGCGCAATGACGGATTAAAATATTCGGTAAAAGCGTACAAATGAGAAACTAAACGAAAACTTTCTCGGCACTTAAATGTTCGTACCAGTATGACCTGGAAACCAAGACTGACAATGCCGATACTAAGAAAAGCAGAAAGGAGATTTAACTTCAAGTCCGTGTCCCCACTATAGCAGGTGTCCCCCTTCATTAGGCAAGTTGCATAAACAATAATTAATGAATACTTGATAGTTTACCTCTTTTCGTAATGATTTTCATGCACTGAAAATGTATTTGAGTATGACAATGCAATTGTAATTATGTTTTGAAGGACTGTATTGATTATATACTCAGTTTTAGTTTCATTGACATGGTTTAAAGCAGTTTTCAGAGCGCAAGTTGATGATTCGGGTTGGTGCGAAATGAATTAAGTTGGTAAGAATAAAGTTATTGGGAGACAAGTCAATGAAAATCAAAAGATAAATAGATAAGTACTAGTCTGATGATTCCCATTTCAATTTAAGACAGCTCTGTTTCAGCCTGTTGGGCATCATCAGTACCGGGAAGGCGGTCCTCGATTGAAGACAAAATTTGAATAACCAAGAAACGTACTTGAAGAATTCCAGGATAACTTTCCAAATTTTTGCTACCGCAGTTGTCGGTTGATTGGTCAAACCACCAATACTGATATAAAAACTTGGCAAGTTGACTTGAGTGTCACACCAATAGGTGGTTCCACTTATGTCTTCCTTGGTTGTACGTGGTTATTTTTATCCAGTACCTTTCTTCGTTATTCACATTTTGTCTTCAATCGAAGACCGCCTACCCGGTACTGACGATGCCCAATCTGTCTACCGGTGGCTCTTAAAATAAAATCAATATGGGAATCATTAGAATAGTACTCATCTCTTTATGGGCAAAGTTCAGCCGAGGCTGGTTGTAAACTTTAGCTTGTGGATTTGATAAAATCAGAAGCTGGAGAAGCTGGATCCAGCACTCAGAAAATTTGCAAATCACAGACACGTGTTAACGTTTCTAATTCATTAGCTATCATCAGTACGATATAGCCAAGCACAAGGTTAGGCAACACTTGGTTGTAGAAAGAACACAAATGCATAGAGTCATCAAAAAAAGCCACCCGCACTTTTTGGTTTCGGTCAGGTCACGTCTGGACAGAGATATCACCAAATTCACCACGAGACAGCTTTACTTACCTGCGTGACATCCTAGCACTTGACTTTACCGTACTGATGACAGCAAATGATCCAATAACACGGGTCTGCGGCTTGTATATTAATCTAATACCCAATCTTAGGTATCAATAGGTGGTTCCACATATGTCTCGCTTGCATTTAAGCAGTGATTCATATCAAGTACTCGAATACCACCACCGCCAGACAGCTGTCTACCGCTGGTTGTTAAATTGAAATCAAAAAATGAATGATCGAAAGGTTGTTTCAAAAGTTTTGTCCGTTTCAATGTCATGTGTTTTCGTATCTCCATATCTCAAGAAATATTTATTCTACTGTGTCATAGTATTCAGTGATCTATATAGAATTTTGTAATCCAGGACGAGAATTTCATGCATCTGGTGGAGACAGATCCATCACAAACGGTGCATGGTATGACAGAAGAACTGCTCTCATGAGGTTTTTCATGGTTTAAAACGTATTGTAACGGTCAAAATGCTCGAAAAGTGGGTGTCCCACTATTTGAACGATGGAGATAAATTATCAAGTTTCGAGGTCTGTTCTTCTTTGCTTTTGTGCAAACACAACAATCCAATGCCAAAAAAGACCGTGGTTACTGTGATTCGTTATAAATGTCTGCAACCGGGCAAAAACAACCTTCGTCAATTTCATCGGATCCTAAGTACCCAATTATATGCTAATGGAATGAATCGACTTGTGTTGAGTTGGCAAAAGTGCACTGATTCAAATGGCATTTATTTCGATCAAATTGAATGAGTAAGATATCACAATTCAAAGTAGGCTCATAAAAAAGGCCAAAACTAATAATTTTATATATATATACAGAGTGACCCATTTGAAAGCGGGCCACCTCTCTAAAACTGTTATTTATTATCCGATTCAGAAGTTTTTTTTTTCAATAG
>WOGN01010678.1:0-10306 GCA_015342105.1 Leptinotarsa texana | reverse complement strand
TAATTGTTTTTTCAGGGTTTCAAATCATTTTATATTAGATTAGACAATGGAAGTCCGAACTGATGAAATATATTCAAAAAGCGATTGAAGGATTTCTAATTTATACATTTGTATTTTTAATCAGAATGTATTTTTTCATATCAATATTATTTTATTCATAATGTGACAATGTATTCACTATTGTAAATGAACCACAGCAGCATCATCTTATTTTTCTCTTTTTATGTCGAATCCGTTCCTGCCTAGTAAAACTTTTTCCTCAAGCACTTCCGTTTAACGCCATTTGAGTTTCTGAATAGCGGCTTTCAACGGGGCGAATTAACAATTTGTTGAAATGATAGGGTTGAACGATGAAGGAAACGATAGATTTTTCGAGAGTATAACTTGGCGTGTTGAAGAGGCATTCATTTTCTTCCATTCAAGAGGTAGGCTTTCGAAGATTACATCAGAATGTTTGTGAATGGCAGAAAAAGTCCTGAAACTGAATGTTTTTATATTCAGATGAACAGTATCCCATCATGGATAATTCGACACTTCTCATGGAAAATCTGTAGATATACGAAATTGGTGATTTTTGAATATATGATGGAGTCGGACGATACTTGATGAAAAGCCATGGATCTGGTCTAGCCAAATTCCAGATGCGATAACGTCACTTAAAAGATATTCTCATATTTGAGTGAACCAACCAATAATATTGCCATTATTTTTAAATGCGTAAACGTGGCTTAAAGAACGAATAATAATCTGAGTAAATTTATTAAAAACAATAAAGACCAAAAAATCTGAGTAAATTCATTAAAAACAATAAAGACAAGATCAGGATTATATAAGGTGACTTGTGGCTTTTGTTCAAAACGTATATTGGCGAAATAGGGAGAATATTTTCCCAAAGAATTAAAGAGATCATAGAAATAGTTTTGTAAATTGAAAGACTAATTCCACATTTGCAAACCACATGGACATGAGTTCAATCATGTATACGATATGTTACATTCAGAAGAAAAGAATTTGATCTTCTATAATGTTAAGAGAAATAGATGCAGGAATTCGGGTTATTTACTGAATGATCGATTAAAATTGAATAACTCTCCATTACTAAATATTTTTTCAAATGTGGAAAATGGGACATAAGCTCAGATAATTCAATTCATTACAAACTCAGGTAACAAACTTAGGTAAAAATCAGGTACTTGAAGTGTGAATTATAGAATAAGGTATATATAGCATTGAATGTGTAGAATAAGTTAGGGAAGACACTCCCGAAGAAGCCATTGTATGGCGAAATATGTGTTGCGTGTAAAATTGTTAAGTGAAAATCTCACAATAAAGTGTTTTATGAATATTTTGTTTTTGAATGCCACAATGAAATGAATAAAAGAGAAAAATGTACAAAATTTACACCAATACATGATTTTTTTCTTTCACTTTTTCTTACTCTTGTTTTTTTTTCATAACTATACATTCTTTTTCACTATCAACCCAATTTCATTTCATGGCACAATAATTAATTTTCTTCACAGATTAGCGTCCGTTCAATAATATGAATTTTCATACGAATTGTTTAATAATTTCTGCTCAATTTTGTTCATTTCAATCAACTCATCCAAATATCATAAATTTCAGTATTTCCAGTAATTTTGGAATGTGTTCTTATATAGATTTCAAATCTATTAACGCGTTTTCAAAAAAAATGCGAAACCAGTAACATCCACTGAGAAACATTGTAAAGCACTTACCAACATGAAATTTCTCACTCGTCAATACATAAAAGAAACATAATATTTAATTCAATTGTCTCCAAAAACGAAATATTAACCAATTTAGGAACTTTTGTAGAACCTGTATAGTTCAAGCAGAAACCAAGTTGTGAATAATAAAGATGTTACCAACTCAGGAAGTGGAAGCAATCAACAAAATATCATCGAAATCAAGAATGCATTGATGAAATTGAAAGGGTATATTTTTAGAAGAGATCAATTGTTGAAAAAGAAAATAGTATCAAGATGGAAAAATAGAAAGCCAAAACCTTTTTTACGAAAAAAAGCATTGGTGAAATTATGAAATGGTTATGGAATTATGAAATTGAACACATGAGAATTGGAAGCATCACACTAGTGAAAATTTACCTTAAAGGCAATATTAAATGGTTATTTCAGGGATTGAAGAAGTTGTAGAAAACTGAATTCAAAATTATGGAGGCTAGATTGAAATATGAAATTATGAATTTTCAACAAACTGATGACAAATGTAGAATGTCGCTTCCGAAAATGAAATCGATTTTGATTTTGCATAAATAAGAAGGCAGTCATGAAAGAGCATCAATAGTCTGAAAGGAAAAGTTACGCACAAATTTGCTACCAAAAATCTGAGAAAGAATCGAACGTTTTGGGTCTCAGTAAACACTTTATTACAGATTTTTCGACAGTACATATTATCATCATCAGAGCCGATTTACAAATATTATTATACTTAGGTACATTGAAGTAAGTAAGAGGAAACCGAATATTATTTATATGATATTGAGTTTGATCGCTATAGATGTTCATAAAATCAATAAAAAAATGGAAATTTGCAGTTATATCACTTGTGTTCCATGAAAGTTGTAGTATCAATACATTTTTCACAAAAAACATCAAGCACGAATACATCAAAAATATGACATACTAATATGTAATAATAAGTTTTTATTTAAATCATTTCACAAATTGATATTAGTGTCTTATATTTTCCAACACGTTCGTGCTTAATGCTCGTTGTGTTTGAACTTAATATAATTTTTGTCAAAAATATTAGTTTCAACTCCATTTTTTTTATTTCATATTAAGCCTTACCCTATTTATTTTTGCTTGTTTTGTCAAACTGACTTGTCCGTTAATTTTTATATGAATAAAAACAAAATTCAACATCCAACACTTTCCCATGCCCGAGTTTTCGTAGCATCAGGTTTGGTTACGTTAGGTCTAAAGTGAGTGGATCTATCCGACTGTCCACCGCAACCCGCAAGGGTTTATTGTGGCTCATACATATTCACACTCGACCAAATAAGCCCGGCTTCTTAACAAAGCAGATTAGTTTGTATGGTGAGTGGTCTTTCGTTCAGATGGTAACAGTACGGCTCTGTGAAACTCTAAAAACCTAATTCGGTTCCCAGCGGGGCAGACACAAAGTATGTTCTCTGCTGTTTCATCATTTTCCAAACAGAGGCGACACACACTGTCTTCCGACAGTCCGAGTCTCTGCTTTAAATTCAACCTGGTTTCTGTCACCTCAAGCCGAGCTTTTTTTTTCAGATTGTCATCAATATGGAAAATGTCTTGTTGAAGCCGAATGTGTACATTCGCAGCTGAAATTGTGGCATTTGATTGGGAAGGAGAGAAAGGGGAACCATCGCTATTGACAGCAAAGCAAAATACTGGATTCCTGGTTTTTCCAGTAGATTTGATGTTAAATAGAAGAAGTGTTGCAGAGAAAATGGTTTCCTGGAAAACATTATCGTCGATGGTAAGGCTCACTAGTACAATATAGTTGTAGTGTCCAAGTTTAATTTGATAAAAACGTGATGAAATTCCAAAATATACTAGATGAATTCTAGAAACTAGATGAATTCTCTCGAGAAAAATATCTGGTCGTGGTTGGGATCGAAGTCTAAATTAATCACTTTTTTCCTATTTATTCTGAAATATGAGTTTATTAGAAAACACGAATAATGAAGACTTTGTCGAAAGCATAAATGTTTTTACAATTGCTACAGGAATATAGAAACAGATGTAATCACTTTCTCATGATTGATTGAAATGATTCAAATTTAACGTGTTCGTTCTATGCAATTGAGGATTTTGACTTTTTCAGATGTTCGAAAGTGCCTGAAACAGAAAACAGATATCATGAAAAATTTTACAAATTTATTAATGAATTAATATCGCCAATTATCGGAAAAACCACCTCTCAACACTCCTTGAAGATCCTGAACAAGAGAAAAAAACTGTCGGAAAATGCTTTTTATTTCAGTATTTGGCATTATACAACAGGATGGATCCAAGACCAAATAATAGCATAATTTCTGAATGAACAATGTCCTCTGAATAAGCAGAACAAACTGCAGTACAATTTGTGCATAATATAAACATGAAATCTGACTCATTGTCATGTCCTTCCATCCCAGTTTTTCATTTCGTGATATAAACATTTCGTCAGTTATTCTGCTTTTTCATCAATTATTTTTCTAGTAACGACTAGGATCTATCATTTACCAATTCAACACCTACATCTGTCTCAAAATATTTTTGAAGGGCACGATTTCTAAGTTTTTATGCCTGTCTGCGGCAGACAGAGTATTCTAGTTGTCCTCATACTCCAAAAGAACAAGTACATCTGCAAAAAATTTTCACACTTTATCTTCCCCCTCAAGTTAATTGTTGAATGTGGCGTTCACCTAAACGGGGCGTGGTCAAGCTTGACATCACATCAGTCGACTCGGCGACAAGGGAGTGTTGGCGGATAAGCGAAATACGTGTACTAAAGCCGTAGAAAGCAACTTGTCTGCTGTTTATTGCAGTTTGTTAACTGCGTGATAATGAATAGTGATGAAAATGACGTTACAAGTATTGCATCGTTCCTAAGTGCAAAAATTTTTCGGTAACTGCACCAGACATTTTCATTTTATTGTTACGAAAGTTATGGCAAATTAAACTTTACTCTAAGCACTACTTTGAATTTTTAGGTTGAAACAGACTTACAAAATTACATGTATATCAAAACTATGAAAATGGGAAAAATCATATTGAAACCAGGCGTAATTCCGCATATATTTGATTGCCAGATTGATAGACCGACGGCCCATTCATCTGAAGCTCCACCGTTTGATCAAAAACAGGAAAAACAAATTTTGTTGAATACTCGTAACGAAGATATTGCTGAAAATCTAATGAAGCAAGTACATGGGAAAAGAACTTTGATATTGAAATTCAAGTTAATAAACAGGTCTTTCGAAGATCAAAAGCTAAACAGACCGTAAATATTATACACTATAGAAAAAATCACTACGTACTAAGTTCCAACTAGGACAGTGATACATGACTTCTGTTGATACTTTGTCTGGAATATTAGTCGAAAACTGGAATTCGTAAAACAATATTGAGCGAAGATCTATTTACGTCATAGAGAAAAATTCGAAAGTATGTCTTGGAATCCCAAGATACTTTTTATTTATGATAGAACTTCTGCCTCAAAAATGCCAGTTACCAATAATTGATATATACATTACTTTGAAGAAAATTAAATTGAATTGACCATAGCAGCCATGCAAATTTTGTTATATATATAATATATAATATATAATTTTCAATAAAAAACTAAATTATCCTGAATGAGCCCATTGTAAATCTTACAGACCACGGCCAACTTATTTGAAGGATAGATTAGATTTCTCCATTTTTACGAAAGATGCCACTGTCAAAATAAATTCAAACGTAAGAGATGGATTCAGTTCAACGCAGTTAAACGATGAGAGTGGATGTGTTGTGGTTGTTCTTTCGGTGAACTCCAGGCACTCTCAAATGACCACCATAAGAGTATCGACATCCTAACGAGAAAAAATGGCGACAAAGCCGGCAACCTCTAGGAGAGTCCTGTGATTCTTATAGAAACTCACTTCCCAGGTTCTGTCTTTCCTGGAATGACGAACTGGACAGATGTACCAACAACACCCTCTCAATACGACTGGCAATCTGCTAGTGCAGTAATTGATGGGGACAAAATGAGATGGGCTATATCGGGCTTTTCCCCCTTCAAGTCACCAGGACCTGACGGTATAACACCAGCCCTACTTCAATGGGGATTGGACATTCTTATACCGCACCTGGTTGGAATATTCAGAGCCTCTCTAGCTCTGAGTTATATTCCCAGTTAGTGGAGGGAAGTAAGAGTAGTATTTATACCCAAACCAGGTAGGATGGACTACACCCTACCAAAAGCATTTCGATCAATTAGTCTCACATCGTTTTTCCTAAAAACTATGGAAAGGCTATGTGAGCGGTACCTACATAAGAGACGAAGTACTAGCTATAAACCCACAACATCCAAATCAGCATGCATATACTCCGGGAAGGTCTATTGATTAGGCCCTTCAAAATGTTGTTGGCAGAATCGAGAGACCATTGGACAACACAGAATCCACTCTGGGTATATTCATAGATGTCGAGAAAGCGTTTGATAAAACAACCTTTCCAACAATTACCCAGCAACTAGAGTCCAGGTCTACCCCTGGTAGTAGGATTTTGGATACTCAAGATGCTTTATAGTAGAACAATAAGAAATAATGTCGAAGACATCACAGTGAAAGGACTGGTCATGAGGGGATGTCCACAAAAAGGGGTCTTATCACTTCTTCTCTGGAACATAGTCCTGGATACCCTGAATTATCGCCTCAACAAAAATGGATTCCACACAATTGCATACGCAGACGACATAGTTATCTTGCATACCGGCGAATTTGTGAACACACTGTACGATAAAGCGCAGGATGGGCTTAAATTAATAGAAACATGGTGTAAGGAACACTCACTGTCGATCAATCACAAGAAGACTGAGTTGGTCCTTTTCACCAGGAAAAGAAGTTTAATGGGCTTAAAACCTCCCGGAATCTTGAGAAGTAAACTAAACTTCTTTGAAGAGATGAAATACCTTAATACTATCCTCGACAGGAAGCTAACATGGAACTCTCGCCTACAGAGTAGAGCAAAAAGAGCATACGTGGCTTATGACCAATGTCGGAGGACAGTGGGACGCGCATGGGGTCTTTCACCCCGTGTGGTCATCTGAATCTACACTGCAATAATAAGACCTATGTTAACGTACGGAGCCGTTGCATGGGAACCGAAAGTTCTGCAAGCAACGACCATCCAAAAATTATATTAAGTACACCAACTGGCTTGTTCAAACATCGCAATAGCCATGACCCCTCTGGACTTGTACGTTAAGGAGGTTGCGTACGATTGGGCACGCCTGGTGTAAACCTCAAAGTAGGAATGGGAAACGCTTACTGCACAACCTCTGCTGCAGGCAACCAATGATGCAACTAAACCCAGATTTGTGTTTAATGAACCCTACAAAATACAAGTTAAACAGAACCCAGAGTCAGATACTACAAATGCAATACGCATATATACAGACGGCTCAAAAACCAAAGAAGGCTCAGGATGTGGAGTGTACTCCAGAACGGAACTAGCCAAATTTTACACCCATACTCAATCTTTAGAGAGATGGGTTGGAATCAAAGGATGCAATCTTGCCAGGATCACCTTGGGACCTTGGGAACCTGGCGCCGAAGAAATATCTGGCAATGACCAGGAAAAATCTACACTCATCAGTAGGATTTCTGACTGGCCACTGTCAACTAAGGAAACACCTCCATAAAATAGGGGTAGTGGACACACCTCTATGCAGGATGTGTGAACAGGAAGATGAGACTGTCAGGCATGTCTTATGTGAGTGCCTGGAGTTATCGTCAATAAGAGAGTGTGTGTTCGGCGAGTCTTAGCCTATACCTGCCAATAAGAAGATGTATCCCAGTGATCTGCCACCTGCCTGGAAAGAACAGGATGCACGATGACCTAGGAGGACAACTCCTCGGGAGGATGTACAATGGGCCACATGTGGCCTAAGTGCTCTGGACTCACACGCACCCTCCCTACTCTACAAATTTACTATTTTCATGCTCAATGGTCCTACATTGTTTACTGTTTTCAGAACATGTTGCTTCAAAAGGTTACAACTTTCCTGTAAAGGTAACAACTTTTCTTCAAAATATGGATTGAGGATGGAATATAAAGCAAGTTGCCACAAAATGAAAGTCTAATAGGATCCAAAAAATATTATTACGTTAATGCCTGCCTGCTCAGTCGGTATCTAATAGGAAAACTATTTCAATGTAATACGGTGGAATATTTTACCGATATTCTTTTGTTCTCGATGTAATATTCAACTAGATTTATCATTCGTTTCCCTTTATTCCCTGATTCGTTTTGAAGTAATCCTATTTCGGTGTGTACATTACATTCAATTCGGTGGATTTGTGCCGATTGCGGATCCCGCCTGTTGCCATGATGATTACACCTATTTTGTTTTTTGTATCTGGTTAATGGATTTAGAGGTCACCGTTATGGTCATCATCAGCAATATTATTCGTTTATTCAAATCATCGCGATGGATAAATTATCGAACCCATTTTCATATATTCCTTTGTTTTCTGTTTTCGTCCAATGAAATATGATTGTGATAATGAAAATTTGATCATTATCGATATAAATGTATAGCAGGGATTACTATACCGGGTTTAACATAAGTACGTTAAAATATTCAAGTGACGTATTCCTGAAACAATTTTTAAAAGAAAGTTTTCATGAACTTGTGTCCGAAAATGCTTCGTTTCGGAGATACGGGGTGTTGAAATTAAATTTTTTGTTCACTTTTTGAAAATAACTCTTGCAAAAAATAAGTTATTTGCACGAAATTTGGTAGCCGGGGTTTTATTGACGTATGAAATCCTAATTTCGTATTCATTTTTATGTAACTTTTGGAGGGCGCTGCGTAAGCTGTCATTATTAATTTCAAATTGTCCTAACTTTTTTTTCAATCTAGAGTAACTCATGTAACAAATGCAGTTATAAAAAAGGCTCCAAAAATTCGAAGTGAAAAGCTTTAACTCAAACTCCAATTACAAATCGATAGTACTGCAAAATTATTCATTGAACTCAGGATATGCAGTTTAATCTGAATTATCCAAAATTCACAGTTATGTGCAAAAACATGCATCAAAAATGTAACACTTTTAGGGCGCCATTTCAGGAGTGGAGAAATAAAAAATGAAGATCGTAAAGTTTAGCTCTCAACGAGAAAAACTCTTCTATATAAACTCTCCTAGGATGTTTGCATCCCGAACGTCAATTTCAACATAATTTAGGAATATTTGCAATATCCAGCCGCTGACCGCCATACAGCAACCATGTCATTTTTTCGGAGGTTTCCGCATTCCGGAAGTATCTGGGTGGCCCATCGGTGTCCAACCAGTCTCTTTATTCTCTTCTGTTTTAGAAAATACACTTCTTATCACACTTAACGATCCATTCAAATCGTTGGGCACTCATTTTTTGAGCGTTTTGGCGTTTCTAATACACTTTAAACCAACAAAAATCGCATAGGAGCTGATGCCAGTTCTACACCCATACCATGCACCACTGGTCGCCATAAACCAATTGTGACGTGGCCAAGAGCGCGCCAGTCCGGCCGACGTTTTGCATTTGTTTGATGTTCGCGGCCGTTCTAGACGTAGCGAGAATAATGGATACTAGCTTCGATGGAATTCCAGCGATTATTCTACCATCTTCGAGATTCTTCGATTTTCATATATAAACGTTACCTACAAACCTATCGAGATAGTCAAGTTGAAGTGACAGTGCGGTACGCGGAGCGATCTATTTAGGCGAAAGACATTGAAGTTTCTCTTGAGTTGTTTTGTTGTATTAACAGTGAAATAAAGTTGAGTTTAATTATCGTTCAGGATAGTCAATTATTGGTAGAACTACAGGGAAAAACGTAACAGTAGAGAAAGATTGGCCGCAAATCGCTTAACGCCATCGTAAAGAAACAAGCTGAAAATAAATATCACTAGAGTTTTATCTCAACACAACATAACAGGAAAATGGAACCAGTTTAATATAGTCCTGTTGAAGATAATCACTTGGTGATCGAAACACGTGTCGAGGTGTTGAAATAACGGTTCGTTGTAGAGATAAAACTCCAGTAATATTCATTACTACACCAAAGATTCCAAACAGTACATCACAAGCTGGAAATCTACAAAAACACATGGGATTAAAACGGACAAAACTTCTAAAACGACCCAATAACTACCTGAGAAGAACCTGCTAGTTAACGCAGGTAAATATAAGTAAAAATACTCATTCATCAATGAAAACTTTGTGAAATGGATATTACATATTACTACTCAAATAAATTAATTTTCTGATTGGTTTGGCCGTTACATGATGAAGATCTCCACAAACTTTATTTGAAAAATATAATCACATAATGAAATTACTATGGATCTTCATCAAGTAATGGCCGATTCACTCAGAACATTAAAGGAAGCTACGACTAGTTTCTTGGCCTTGTGGTACTTCAAGTTAATTCTTCGGTGTGCCAGAACTAATCAGAATATCTGGTTTTTCAACATTTGCATCAAGTACTTATGATGAACTGTTTGGAACCTTTGGTGTAGTAATGAATATTACTGGAGTTTTTTCCC
>WOGN01010677.1:0-10306 GCA_015342105.1 Leptinotarsa texana | reverse complement strand
AAATGCAATTCTTGGATTCGCAATCCGCGTTTGGTGGCCTGGTTTTTGTAAGGCTGCTACGGATAGTATTTCCAGATCTGAAGCAGGTCCTGATGTTGTACTTGGACCCAATCCTTCTTATCCTTTCCGATAATCCTCTGATGTAGGGAATTACAAGTACTTGTTGTGGCAGCTTCTCTTCCTTGTGGAGTTCTTTTTCTATCTTTCTATCTCCTAGCTAAGGCCTGTTCTATGATCACTCTGCAGTAACCATTCCGTTGTAGGTCATTTTTGGTGATGCCTAGTTCCTTTTCGATTGTTGATTCCTCTCTCATTCGATTGATGATGGTTGCATTTCTGATTCAGTGGGTTTTCGATATACAGATTTTTCCCATTTAGTGTCGATCCTCTTCACAAATACGTCTAAGAAGGACAATTCGTTGTGGACTTCCTTCTCCATTGTGAAAGTGATGGAAGGGCTTACGTTGTTGATGTGCTTCAGGAACGTGTCCAGTTCTGCATTCCTATGGTTCCATGTTATGAAGGTGTCGTCTACGTATCTCTACCAGACTTGGGGCTTCTTGAGGGCTTCTTCAATGACCAGAATTTCAAACCACTCCATATATATATGGTGGTGAAAGTGGCGATCCCATTGGCAGTCCCTCATCTTGCATAAAACGTTCGTCCTTCAGTTGAAAGTAGCAGTTCGTTCACAGCATCCTAGTAATTCCATGATTACTTGTATTGGTAAGTTTGTCCTATCTTTCAGCTCCCCATCTTCAGATAGCTTCTTCTGTATGATTCTGTATGATGATTGAATTATATTAGACAATGGAAGTCCGAACTAATGAAATACACTACGAAACATTGTCAACCACCTTCAAACAAACGAGTGTATTGTTGCGTATTGACCCCACACCTGACACCATTTGTACGTATTTCCTTGAAATATCAAATTAAAGTTATGGAATGTAATGTGTTGTTTAAATATCATTTTCTCTTCAATATATGTAGTAACATTTTCTATAATAATTTTAAGAGCTGGGTTGATACCATTTTGGAGTATATGTAGGTTAAAAGTACAAGTTCGCACGTCTAACATTTGCCAGTTGTGTGTGTGTATATGTTGCACAAGTAATTCTGGATGATTAACCTTTCTAGTAACGACAGTTGTGGCAATTGACTGTTGATTATCGGTGTATTGTTAAAAAAAATATACTCAAAATTTCCTCACGCTCGTTCACCATTAATTTTACATGTGACTCTCGAAGTAGTCATCATTTCATTTCTTGCACTAAACAAATCTAATATTTTTTTAATCCATTGTTTTTCTGATGCTGTCTATCAGTTCGATAGTATCTGTATCTGTAAAGTAGGGAGGTTGAGTATAGACCCACACCACTTAGGCCACATGTGACCCATTGTACATCCTCCCGAGGAGTTGTTCTTCTAGGTCATCGTCCATCCTGTCCTTTCCAGGAAGGTGGACAGGTCACTAGGAGACATCTCCTTCATTTTGGCAGGTGAAGGCCAAGACTCGCCGAACACACACCCTCTTTAGTAACCTTAAGGTGTCTCACGGTGGCCTCCATGAAGGTTTTGGAAGGTTCAGCGACATTACTGTCGTTGCGCGGCTTCTTCAACCTTCTTGGGGTTCCCTCCGTGGAGATGCACGGTGCAACCCACATGCAGTTGGGCAGTTGGATAGTAACAAACATATCACGTTCATTAAGATTTTCCATTTGCAATGGTTGTTTCATTGGGTATGATGGACACTTTTTTTGGAATGTCAACTATTGTAAAATCTTTGTCATTATCAGTGACATTATCAAAATGAAAGAAAAAGTTTTGTACTGCCAAATATGAACATTGAATTGTGCAAGTAGTTGTTTCAAAAGCACTCTTTCTTTTGTGTAATCGAATGTTTATATGGAAAGTAGTTATTTCGAGCAGGCTTTAAACGCCCGTACAAATTTCACAGCTGTTGCACTCTTAGTTTGTGTGATAGAACACTTCAAGTGCAGCAACTTTTGTTTTGCCGAAAATGGGGGAAAAATGAATTTCGTGTGTTGATAAACCATTGCTTTTTGACGAAAAAAATACTGGTGAAGCCAAGGCTTGAATTGATAAGTATTAGTCGAACTTTGCACCAGGAAAATCAATGCCTTCAATATCTATCGATTGTTAATGTAAATCCAATTCAGCCGATACATTGAGTGAATCGAACCAAAACGCTATCGCTTTTATCTTTCTACTCCGCGAACCAATTACCTAAAAGTCAAAAGTTATTTATTCGGTGTTTACGGGAACGGAATAAACGTTGTTTGTCGTTCGGAGACGGCGAAAAAGGAAAAAAGCCTCTAATTAAATTCTTGCCTTCAAAGTAGCAAGTTAAATAACTCGAAATAACTTGTGAATAATGTATAAAGCAGGTTTCGAACATCATGACAATATTATTTATGACGGGAGTTTTGCGAGGAGCACAACGGATTCTCTATCTAGCTCGGATCGATACGACAAACATAGAAGATCGTAAATTGGATTTTTATTTTTTAATGGTCGAGGGAAAAGTTTTATTTTCATGCGACGGAAGATTACTTTTATTGGAAATTGAACGGTTCTACGATTTTCAATTTGTTTCACCAGTTGCAATTTAATGGTCTAAGAACATTTTGTTTTTTTATTCGAAGTTTCAAGTTGTCGAATTGATTCCTTTCGATAATAAATATTTCGAATTTAATTCAAATTCATCCCCCACCCTCAAGGTGGGAGTTGGCCATAACCTGACCGGAGAATACTTACTGTTTCCCTAGCTAATACCACTACGCTTTTCTCTTCCCAGTGAGTCAGTCAGAAGGTTAGTCAGCCAGTCTGTGAGTCAGTCGGCCAGTAGTGACTCAGTCAGTAGTGAGTATGACAGTCATTGAGTCGGTGAATCAGTTGGTAGGTGAGTCAGTCGGTTAGTGTGTTAGCCACTACGTAGTGAATCAGTCAGTTAGTCAGTAGTGAGTCGGTCAGTCAGTTAGTGAGTTAGTCAGAAGGTTAGTCAGCCAATCTGTGAGTCAGTCGGCCAGTAGTGACTCAGTCAGTCAGTAGTGAGTAAGACAGTCATTGAGTCGGTGAATCAGTCGGTTGGTGAGTCAGTCAGTTGTTCGGTGAGTAAGTCAGTGAGTCAATTGGTGAGTCAGTCTGCCTGACTGGCAGACTGACTCACCAAGTGTGTCGGTCAGTTAATGAGTCAGTCAAGTCACTCAGCAATGATTTTGTTGGTCAGTCGGTGAGTCAATCGATTGGTGAGTCAGATTTGAGTCTGTCGGTCAGCTCGTGAGTCAGCCAGCCAGTAGTTTTTTTTCGGCGAGCGGAAAAATCTTCAAAAGACACCTGGTCGTCCTGTGACCATATAGTGTCGGATTTTTACCGACTAAAAAACCATTCATGAGTCAAGCAGGCTACTATGGAACCGCCCTCAAGCATTACTTCGGAATAACAGACTGTAGGGATGGTTCAGGGCTCTTCCTTTTTTTTCAGTGCTTCATTATTATTCATCATTATTCCAAAAAAAAACTAGCCAGCCAGTAGCGAGTCGGTTGGTCGGTCCGTCAACGAGTCAGTCAGTCGGTTGTCCAGTCGGTCGGAATAAAAAGTACAACTGATAATAAGTCGCCAGAAAAATATGATATGAATTAGTCAGTAGTGTGTCGGTAAGTCAGTCAGTCGTTCGGTAAGTAAGTCAGTGAGTCAATCGGCGAGTCAGCCAGTCAGTTAGTGAATCAGTCAATCGCGTGGTGAGTCAGTTGTGAGTCAGTCGGTTAGTTCGTGAGTCAGTCGTTCAGTGAGCCAGTCAATCAGTACTGAGTCAGTCGGTGAATCAGTCGGTGAGTCAATCGGCCGGCAAGTATGTGACTCAGGAAATCCGTAGCAAGTCAGTCGGTCAGCTCGTGAGTCAGCCAGTCGGTTGGTTGGTCCGTCAATGAGTCAGTCAGTCAGTGAGTCGATCGGTCGGTAAACACGTCAGTTAACTAGTAGTGAGTCAATCAGTCGGTGAGTCAGTCAACCGGTCAATGAGTCAGTCAGTCGGTGAGTCAATCGGTCGGGTCAGTTAACCAGTGGTAGGTGAATCAGCCGGTTGGTCGGTCCGTCAATGAGTCAGTCAGTCGGTGAGTCATTTGGTGAGTCAGTCGGTCGGCCGTCCAGTCGGTCTGAATAAAAAGTACAACTAATAATACGTCGCTTCGTAGGCCTCGATAGAATATCAAAGAATTCAAGATAAGAATTGAAGATTCAATAAATTACTTGTACAATCTAGTTCAAGTACTTTGACGGAGATAGTAAATGGATCAAAATCACTGAAGTGTGAAATAAAAACAAAAATTGTATGATTGATCTCCTAAGTTCGTTCAGTTACTGGGAAATTGATCACTTTTTCTGTCTTCATTTTCTCTTTTGTATATCTGAAACGTTCTTAGTTAGTTTTCATGGAACAGTATGGATATTAGACAACAAAATTTCTTCTGAAATCAGTTTCATTTAGTTATGAACGTGATTATCTATCTCCCCATATTGAAACGTTTATACTGAACATTCAAAATGATTATCGTCGAGAATTATCATTACCATCTTCAAATATTTTTCTAAATGTGACAACTCAAGTCGTAATATCCGATGAAACAGATCAGAAACCAACAAAAGTAATGGATAGATCATATCATCGCTCTTTTCCTCTGCGGCAATATAAGAGGGTTTTCAATGCCGCTCCTTATGTAATATACACACACATATTATGGTCTAATAAATTGGATTCAAAAATGCGCAGGCCTCCTCCCAAAGTTCCCATAGAAACAGTATTTCCGACTTCCATCCCCTCTTGAGCCGATATAAATTGTTATTTCAAATTCAGAGTGAGGTTTGCCATCAGCGGACGGATAATTTTTCCGCTGGGAACAACTCATTAATTATTCGATTCTTCTTCGTTAACTGAAATTGGTAGTCTTTTGGAATAATTGAATATAGTAACGTTTGTTTCGTTTGAACGCCCCAGAACATCAGTAACCGATAAAAAGGTTGAGACAGTGAAGAAAATTGTTATGGAAAATCGTCGAAGCACTATTAGATAAGTTGATCAGGATGTCGGCATATCGGTTAGTTCATGTCATGCAATTTTTTCGGAAATTTTGGGCACTAAGCGTGTGACAGCGAAATTTTTTCCTGTTCCCAAGATTGAAACGACCCATGAAAGGGCGGCGTTTTGAGTGAAAGGACTATAAATATCATAAATTTTCAAGATGCATCAAATGACTTAGCATTTACTTACGGCCTATTACTTATCACATCTCCTATCATCTGCTATTCCGTATCGAATGAATCTAGTGGCATCCTCGAAAGCATTGAACAGTCACGTAACTTACAAGGACGTGCATTTATTTTCAACTCCAGTCATCGATGTTATAAAAATATTTCAATAAACCACATTGGCCTCCTTTAATTTTATTCCCTTTTTTCAGGATGAAGTGGCCTTCTTTAATTCTCATCTTTTTTTCAGGCTGAAGTAGCTTTCTTTCATTTTCTTCCCTTTTTGCAGGATGAAGTGGCCTGCTTTTATTTTATTTTCTTTTTTTCTGTTATTCTTCCCTTTTTTACAGGATGAAGTGGCCTTATTTAAGTCTCGTCCATTTTTTCAGGGTAAAGTGACTTTCTTTTATTTTTTTCCTTTTTTTCAGGATAAAGTGACCTTCTTTAATTTTTTTTTTAGGATGAACTGCCCTTCTTTTTAGTAATTGATTCACATGAAATTGTGGATGAAGAACTGATGCTGACTGGAAAAAATATTGTCTTTCCTGTTTGCGGGATGAAGTGGCCTACTTTTATTTCATTTTCTTTTTTTCTGTTATTTCCTTTCCTTTTTTCAGGATGAAGTGGCCTTCTTTAATTCTCGTCTTTTTTTCAGACTGAAGAAGCTTTCTTTTATTTTCTTCCCTTTTTTTAGGATGAAGTGGCCTTCTTTAATTTTTTCTTTTTTTCAGACTGAAGAAGCTTTCGTTTATTTTCTTCCCTTTTTTTAGGATGAAGTGGCCTTCTTTAATTTTTTCTTTTTTTTTAGGATGAACTGGCCTTCTTTTAAGTTATTGATTCACATGAAATTGTGGATGAAGAACTAATGCTGACTGGAAAAAATATTTTCTTCCCTTTTTTTCAGGATGAACTGGTCTGCTTTTGTTTTCTTTCCTTTTTTTCTGTTATTTTCTTCCCCATTTTACAGGATGAAGTGGCCTTCTTTAAGTCTCGTCCCTTTTTTCAAGGTGAAGTGGCTTTCTTTTATTTTCTTCCCTTTTTTTCAGGATAAAGTGGCCTTCTTTAATTTTTTCTTTTTTTCAGGATGAAACGACCTTCTTTAACTCTCGTCCCTTTTTTTCAGAATGAAGTGGCCTTCTTTAATTTTCTTCCCTTTTTCATAGTATTTTCTTCCCTTTTTTTCTTAATGACTGGCCTTCTTTATTTCTCGTCCCTTTTTTCAGGGTGAAGTGACTTTCTTTTATTTTATTCCCTTTTTTCTAGTATGACGTGGCCTTCTTTAATTTTTTTCTTTTTTTTCAGGATTAAGTGGCCTTCTTTTACTCTAGTCCCTTTTTTCAGAATGAAGTGGCCTTCTTTTATTTTTTCCTTTTTTTTTCAGGATGAAGTGGCTTTCTTCATTTCTTGTTCCTTTTTTTCAGGATGAAGTGACCTCCTTTATTTTCTTTCTTTTTTCTCAGGATGAAGTGGGCTTCTTCAATTTTCTTTCCTTTTTTTAGGATGAACTGGCCTTATTTAATTCCTTTCTTTTTTCAGGATGAAGTGGCCTTCTTTAATTTTCTTCCCTTTTTTTTAGCCTTCTTCAATTTGCTTCTCTTTTTTTCAGGATGGAGTGGCCTTCTTTAATTTTCTTCCTTTTTTTTCAGGATGAAGTGGCCTTCTTTATTTTACTTCTTTTTTCTCAGGATGAAATGGGTTTCTCCAATTTTCTTCCTTTTTTTTCAGGATGAGGTGGTTTTCTTTATTTCTTGTCGCTGTTTTTCAGGATAAAATGGCCTCCTTTATTTTATTTCTTTATTCCCAGTATGAAGCGGGTTTCTTTTATTTCCTTCCCTTTTTTTCAGAATGAAATGACCTCCTTTATTTTATTTCTTTTTTCTTAGGATGAAGTGGGTTTTTTCAATTTTCTTTCCTTTTTTCAGGATGAAGTGGCCTTCTTTTAATTTCTTCCCTTTTTTCAGAATGAAATGGATTTCTTTCATTGTCTTACCTTTTTTTTCAGGATAGAGTGGCCTTCTTTAATTTTCTTTTTTTTTCAGGTTGAAGTGGCCTTCTTTTATTTCCTTCCCTTTTTTTCAGGATGAAATGGCCTTCTTTATTTCATTTCTTTTTTCTCAAGATGAAGTGGGTTTCTTCAACTTTCTTCCTTTTTTTTCAGGATGAAGTGGCCTTATTTTATTTTATTTTTCTCAGAATGAAGTGGCCTTATTTTATTTTATTTTTCTCAGAATGAAGTGGCCTTCTTTTATTTTCTTCCCTTTTTTTCAGAATGAAATGGCTTTCTTTTTTTGTCTTACCTTTTGTTTCAGGATGGAGTGGCCTTCTTTAATTTTCTTTCCTTTTTTTTCAGGTTGAAGTGGCCTTCTTTTATTTTCTTCCCTTTTTTCAGGATGAAATGGCCTCCTTTATTTTATTTTTTTCCCAGGATGAAATGGGTTTCTTCAATTTTTTTCCTTTTTTCAGGATTGAGTGGCCTTCTTTTAATTTCTTCCCTTTTTTTTCAGAATGAAATGGTTTTCTTTTATTGTCTTACCTACCTTTTTTTTCCAAGATGAAGTGGCCTTCTTCAATTTTCTTTCCTTTTTTTTCAGGATGAAGTGACCTTATTTTATTTTCTTCCCTTTTTTTCAGGATGAAATGGCCTCCTTTATTTTATTTTTTTTTCTCACGATGAAGTGGGTTTCTTCAATGTTCCTTTCTTTTTTTTTCAGGATGAAGTGGCCTTCTTTTGTTTTCTTCCTTTTTCTTCAGAATGAAGTGGCTTTCTTTCATTGTCTCACCTATTTTATCAGGATGGAGTGGCCTTCTTTAATTTTCTTTACTTGTTTTCAGGATGAGGTGCTGGCAATTTCCGAAAAAGTGGTTATACGGGTGGAGGATTTAGTGACTTGGATCACGACGGAAGCGGAGTGGACTTGGGGGAGGCTCGCGATGTGCCAAAAAGACATGAAGAGTGGCCCGGAATCAGACGAAACGGAGTGCGTGTTGCCAAAAAAAGCTACCGGCGTCAGCTTTAGTTTGTGCGAGAGCGGTTTGGATTTTTCAGACGTGGAAATCGAAAGGAGGGCGTTAGGTGAGTCGATTGGTGTTTAGTATTCAAGTACTTTCCACGCTAGAACAAAATTATTTCGAGTTTTTAATTTAATTTCGGCTACGATGATAATTTTAAAATCACCCCCTAATCATCAAAGGACAAAATATGCTTGGAATAGCCCAAGGAATAGTACCTTAATGTTTTGCCTTATGTTTGATGAACACCCTGTATAGTGGTGTGTTATTATCAATATTACAAGCAATGTTTCGTTGATTATCTTACCTGCCACATTTTATATTCATTTCTAGTAACTATGCATTCGGTTATCTATCAATTATCGGTTGTAAGAGTATCCATTTACGTACGTTTATATTATTCGTCTTTATACAGTGTGTAACAACGAAAACTTAACAGAGCCGCTATTGAATATAAAAACTAAGATTTTTAAAAAAGCTCGGACACGTCGATTTCTAATTAAAGGGACATACCTTTGAGACTAATCAAATTTTTTGTAGTGCGCACCCCCTCGGAGGGGTGCGACCTACGACCCTTATTTAGATAGGGAAAGTAGGTCGAGTGACACCTTGTTTTAAAGGTCTTTCGAATTCCTTTACAACTCTGTTGAAAGAAAATTTTTGTAACGATTAGTTTTAGAGATAATTCGAAGTTAAAATTGTCATGTTAATAATACATTAGACAGACCACTCGGTAACTTGTATTCCTAAATGAAAAAAATTCGAGCACTTCTTCTTATCAGTTTTTTGTTAAATAAAATTCCTTTTTTATAATCAATACCCACTCCTCTTCTTCCAGTTTTCATTAGTACATCGTTCGATTGTTTTGTTTAACCGGGTCGTGTATTGTTATTTGTTTAAAAATGCCTTACATTACTGCCGATAGGGTTTCAGTTATTGCTTTATTTTTTGGCAACGACCAAAATGCTAATAGAACCTCAATTTTATTTAGCGAGCAAAACCCTAGTAAACACCTAAGCAGAAATCACGTTCAGTATCACACTCAGTGATATTGGAGTGGGAAGATACCAATAAGTATTGATTTCAACTAAATCTTATCGCTGAACTAGTACTCTTTCCTCTCTAACGAATACACAGCAAAAGTCCGCAAATTTTGAACGTCCTTGTTACGGCTGATGAAGGTAGTTTCATCGGCAAAAAGAACATTTCTTGTCAGTATCATGCATTGATGTAAGACATGAATATAAACGACGAATAGTAGGGGTCCAAGGACTGAGCCTTGAGGTACTCCGTGTAACCACTGTGAAACTCTATAATAAAAACTACCCAGCCTTCAACTGTTGTTCTTCAACTTAATTGTTTTTGTGCATTAAAGGAAATGATTGGTGGTAATTTATCGAAAACCTATACTCACTCTGAATTCATATCACCAGAACAACATTTTTCCCTCATACATATACTTGAGTTTTCACCCAAGTCAAAGTGTATATCCCTTAGAGCCCCAGAGTATTGCTGGTTCTTGCTGTCGACGAATTTGGGGTGATCGTCATAATAAGCGCCGTCACCAGGAAAAATGCTTTTAAACAGTGTAGGTATTGCGGAAGTCAAAATCATTCACTAGACTGTTACACACATGTTGTATAGTCTTGTTTTTCAGCTCTGGTTATCTATGGACTATTTGGCCCTCGTTATCTTTCAATTCGGTGTAAATGCTTTTTTAACTTGCAAATTACCGTCGTTAGTACGTTTTTCACTGTCATAATTCGAACAGAGGTAAGATAACGTCTGTCAAGTTCATACGAATTCAAACAAATTTTTTAAAGTAATCCTGATATTATATCCGATTCGGAGACATTCATTTTTCTGGAGAAAACCGATTTCTTGATTTTCTTTCACAAATATACTTATCAACTGCAATCAAAATTATTAACAGTATAGTATTTCTAATACCAATTGGAACAGCACAGAGAAGGAATTCCCGCCTCGACATAGGCGTCGGCATATTATTTTTCAGTGGTAGTTTTTCAGT
>WOGN01010676.1:0-10306 GCA_015342105.1 Leptinotarsa texana | reverse complement strand
TTGTATGAGCCTGAGGGTGGGGAATGAATAGTTCCAATAAATTCGACAATTCTCGTTCTCCACGGATTCAATATCCCCCGGAGCGTAGGGCAACACCGGTGTCTCGTCAATACCGTAAGAGGGCCGTAGATGGTAATATAGCACTCTTTGGGCTGCGTAATGTCGATGGATATAGGCCGAGATCGCATATGCATTAGTATAAGTGCATTAGGTTATCGGACGCCTCACGGCAGTACCTGCACCTTGTGTCAGGACCTACACCCATCACGCAATTGCGATAAACTAAGGTGTTTATGCATCCTAGTAAGCCATGATGAACTCCTCAGTTTCCGACTTCAGCCTACTCCACCCGAAGAAAACGAAAGTAGGTGTTTTGATAAGCCAAGGTCTCCAATGTTATTGAAGAAGACACCATGCATTGGCTTTTCCTTGTGTTTCCGCCGAAGTGAGGTGATCTCTGAAACACACCACTTCCACCACTCCCTATTTGGACTCTTGCTTCACCAGATGGTATGGTGAAGTGAGTCCGCCAGAGTGGCATCAGTTGTTCAATGCATCTCACTATTTTGACGGGTACTGCAAGGCATCTGAGCAAATACCTTACGGTAATCTGTGCAGGCCATAAAGTGGTTACGCTTATATTGTCCTGCGTAAAACATCTGTCGATCAGCAGGTTCTCCTCACATCCACCTACTCCTCTCTTCGAGTCTCTCTGGTCATTTATCCGTTCGAACACTCGGTCAACCGCGGTGAGTATTCGGGTGTATAAGATGCTTCTAAACAACTCATAACACGAATTCAAGCATGTTATCAGTCTGTAATTCTTAGGAATCGATAAATCTCCGCTCTTGGGGATGAGAACGGTCCACTCCTCGACAAACCAATCCGGAATCGGCTGCTCTCCGTCCAGCCGTGAGGTGAAAACTCTGGCCAGGTAACAGTGGGTGCTTGTTTGTTTTTTCTACCAATGAGTGTTCAGCTCATCTGGGCTTGGAGCAGCGAAGTTCTTGAAACCCACAAGGGCTATTCAAACGTCATAAGGGGTTATCGGGTTGTGCAGTTCATTGAGCTCAGGCTGTCGAAGCTCTCTGTTGAAAGCTTCGAACTGCACTAGGGCTGTAGATGAGTGGCTGCGAGAAGTCATAGGAAGTCACTTGATCATCCACAACACGTAGAGGCTCTTGGAAGAAGCGAGAAGGTTTCTCGCGGGACCTAATGTTTTCCGCGATACTTCTCGCTCGCCTCAATAGTGACTTCTTAGCATCCATTAGCGTTCGTATCCTGTAAGGCAGTGCTGTTCGATTATTATTATTGTTGTTATTATTATTACTCGTAAAAATGTTTCTGAGTTATGGTACACCGTATATAACTGTCAACAACTGAATTGTTTTTGAGAACTCTCACTATAAAGTGTTCCTTAAATACATTTGAATATTATTGTATACAGTTTTTATTGAAATGAAAGGCTTTGACTTTCTACTTCTCCATTTCTTCTTCGAAAAGAGTTTTGCTTCCAGTTGATGCCTGAAACTTACTTTTCTGCATGATTTATTAAAAAAATCACTTGCTTTCTCCCTTCCTTTGTGAGATTCCCACATTTTTTAAGGGTAAGTAGAAAGCCAAAGCCTTTCTTTCCCAAAAATTTATAGATTTCATTCAATTCTGATATATCTCAGTTAATTTAGGTTATGTTACTTAGTGAAAAGAACTCATAATTACCATTTCCCCGTGGGTGGTCTTTGCCAAGACTCCTTTGAAAAAATATTCTATCAATAAAAGACTACCGATCATGCTTTTAACACTTTTTTCTGTATCATTATTCTAACCCTTACTACCGGAGGGTTCGTTTATGGCAAGAAGTCGAAATAACAAACAAATGCCCGTACTATAAACACCGACACAAAAAAAATATAAAACCTTTTCTATATTTTCCACTGGTGATTTATAATTGAAAGCTGGTACTGATATCCCATTCATCCGTGATAGTGGTTCAATAATATAAAATATATTTTTATCTGGCAAAATTGAAAAGGCCATATAAAGTGAATTATGGAGTCACGGGCTGGTTGTTTGGAGAATATACGAGCTCTGTAAAACTCACGGCGTGCACTATATAATAAATGCCCAGACGTACTTTATAGCACCCCAATAAATAAGCTGGTTATTCTATTATGAACCGCAACAGAATGCCTGTCTGAGATGCATTGTAGTCCACTTTTGCGCTCGTTCATAATCTTTCGAGAAAGACCGAACTGAATAATAATGCCTTCGGGATTGATGGCGGATGTTCTTCGAAGAATATGTGAATCGACTGAATTTACAGATATTTCAGAAAGTATTATTGTTTGCATTGTGGCAAGTTGGAATATTTCCGTTTTCTGTCGGCCTTTCCTTCTGTAACGAGGTGGCAAGCTGATAAATGTAAGAGAGGAAATGAGAAAAAATTTTAATTCCATAGATAAACAAATTTTTGAATTTCAAGTGATAATTCAAATGAGTGATAATAATAATAATGATAATATCGTTTATTACTCAATAGTTTTCCATTTAGAGAGCACATCTGTATCTGTAGAGTAGGGAGGCTGACTGTAAACCCACAGCACTTAGGCCACATGTGATCCACTGTACATCCTCCCGAGTAGTTATCCTCCTAGGTCATCGTCCATCCTGTCCTTTCCAGGAAGGTGGACAGGTCACTAGGAGACATCTCCTTTATATAGTCAGGTGTAGGCCAAGACTTGCCGAACACACATTCTTTTGGTAACCTTGAGGAGTTTCATGGCGACCTCCGCGAAAGTTTTAGAAGGTGCAGCGACAGTACTGTCGTTGCGCAGCTTCTTCAACCTTCTTGGGGTTCCCTCCATGGAGATGCACAAGTGAGGGCACTTTCCTGCAAGGGCAGCCGGCTCCTTGCCTTTATTCAAGGCGGAGCTCTTGGCGCCTGCCGCAGGAATTGCCCTTGCTGTTGGGGGTGGAATAGAGGAAGATGAGGGTGTACTTATAGTTGCTGCCACTCCTGTTCCTTTCGCTCTCTTTCTCCTTTTGGCCTCTGCGCCACAAATGCGCCTACGTTCTGGCCTTTGTATTACATCTCGAGGTGATCTGCTATGTCCAGCCTCATTTCCAGCGATAGATTGGGGTGGGCATTTCTGTTCATCCCCAGACACCGCCATAGATTGAGGTGAACACTTTTGACCAGCCTAGGGATTGGTTTTGGTTTTTGTTGTGTCTGTTTTCGTGTTTTTTTCATTCATGTGTATTCAAACGAGTAGCAGGCGACGAGTTGGTCACCTCTGGCAGAGCTCCGCATCACCAGAGAACGGCTGATTCCCATGAGGTTTCGCCCGGTTCCCAAGGGTACCGTTCGTAACATATTACCCTACGGCCATTCATCTATCAGCACGACTCCTAACACCTTACCATGGGTAGGCTGGTCCACGGTGGCATATTACGCGAAGGCTTCTGGGGAGTTTTAGTTCCCCCCCCACTGAGTAGGAGTCCGACAACCCCTTCGTATGGCTACATTGGCTTCCCGAACAAGGCCCCCTGTCGTCTGGCCGTTCCCCTATCTGCCACCTGGAGACGCGTTCGATTGATAGGCCAACCCACGGCCAAATTATACATCTACATGATTGATAGAAACTATTTTTATACTATTTATTACAAGACAGAAAAACATTAGAAGAAGATAAGACATAAAATAACAGATTGTGAACGTTTCTGTACCCATTGACTATGGAGTCGCACGAGACTTATTTTTAAGTTTACATAAGCTGCAACAAAAATATTGATATTATATAGCTTGTTTGCATTACGACACATAAAGTTAATTGGTGACTTCGAAATCAAGTTGGTGTGTGCCCTTTTGCTTAAAAAAGTATTATTGTACGTAGATGGTAGTCTAGGAAAAAAAATTTCAAGTTCTGATAGTGCAGAACAGTCTATCTTGCCATTCAATAACTTATATACCTTAAAATAAAACAGTTGCCTAATTTCTTCATTTCTCCATTGCTACAAATTCGAATTCATGAAACAGAACAGTGTGATCACAATTTCTTAGGTAATAAGTTGCAATTATTCTCTATTAGCCGCAGATATATATTGATTTTATAGATTCCATGTTATGAACCTATATTCTAGTTTTAACCTTACCGAACTGCAATACAGAGAAGTTAGCGTAAGTAGGTATATTAAGGAAACTCTTACAGTTCCTTAAGATGAAACCGTAAGTGCGGTAAGCTGAGTTTATGAAGTGATAAAGTGGTATCTGAAAGTCACATTACGATCGAAAAGTTATCTGTTCTCTTCAATATAATGTCATCAATGTGGTAAGGAAATTGCAGTGTATTGAATTCTCTGCTGAATGTCACAATTTTGCATTTGGATTTATTCGAATAGAGGCGTTTCTTGAGACACCAATCTTGTAATAAACCAGTCAGTTTTTGCAAAATGGTGCAGCCATCTGAACTGTTTATAGATGTGTTGAATTACAAATTATCAGCAAACATTAATGTATTGCAAGTTAACGAGTTAATGAATAATAAAAACAATAAGGGGCTGATATTAGATCCTTGTGAGACTCCTCTAGTAGCTAAGTACATATTTGAGGAGAAGGCATAACATACATATAAAATAAAAAAGTAGTGCGCCCGACTCACGATCGGAAGACCGTGGGTTCGATTACCGCGTCAACCAGATATTTTTCTCGAGAGAATTTATCTGGTTGAAGCTGGAATGACCCTGCAACCGTGTTAGGAATCACACGTTGAAAGGTAAGACGTTTTTAATCCTTAACTCGCACAAGTTTCTCAAATTCTGAGAGTTGTTGTTCTTATGGGGGCGACAGCTGATTAACGGAAAAACAGATTTTAAACAGATCAGCAAACATTAATCTATTGCAGTTTAACGAGTTGTACGGATCGTTAATGAACGATAAAAACAATAAGGGGCCAAGATTAGATACTTCCGGGACTAGTGTCTTCCACTAGTGTCTGAATGCTTTAGAGAAGTCAGTGTACATTACATCGAATTGCCCTCCACAGTCTAACGATTCACACCAATATTGATCAAAAACAGCTAGATTATTCTCAAAGTTTTGCCAAGTTTTTGAGGGTTGAGATAGACCTATGATTATTGATTTCATTTCGATCTTGAGCTTTGTGTTTTGGACAAACCTTGTTAGTTTTCAAGACTTCGGGAAAGACAGACGATTCTAAAATAAGGTTGGAAGGAATTTCATCTAGACCTGAAGTCATCTTGATTTTTATAATGGTGAAATCTGATTCGTCAGAAGATGAAATTTAAAATTTTTTGTAATAGTACTTCTTGCTGGTGTATAGTGTACTTACAAATTCATTTATGAATAGTTTACTTCAAATTTATCATTTCTTGCCTTTATTCTAGGAAGAATCTTTCTGGACTACTTTAGAATTATTTTTCCGTTTAACCGTAAATAGATTCTTCACCGGTATTTTGGAGAGTCATAAACTTTTTTCTTTTGGAAATTTTTACATTCGAAAATATGGAAAGTACTGTATACGTGAATGTCAAAATTTCATATTTCAGTCGTATAAGCATTTAAGATTAGTGAATGTGTTTTTCATGTGTATTTACTGATATCTGAAATTTTTCAAATATATGAAGTTATTCGTAACGTGTCATTGCTATTTCTTAATTTCTCCATCATTTTATGTAAAACATTGATATTTTATCATCATTTTCCATTACTGTGAGATTTAGAATAAACTCCATTACGATGTTTCGAAACATATTCCAGAATTAAGCTTTTATTGTTTATAGAACGAAAATCTACAAAAATATCTGTATGTTGTTCAATAAGCTCATCAAATGATGTTCATAACAAATAACTCTGAAAAAATAATTGAAGGCTACTAATGATTTCATTCGAGTAAATGTATAGCACTCCTGAAGATTTGTTTTGTTTGAGTTTCCCTCAAATGAACCAAAAAAATTATAATGTTTGTTCTTGCTTTGATTAGGAATTTTGTGAATACGTGTTTTATGAACGCCGCAAAATTAACGGGCTTTGGTTTATCTAATATCAATGACTTATGAATATAGCAATAAACGCCTACAGTGGGATACCTATAATATTTTGAAAGGCATATAAAAAATTTGGTTAATTGGTTCTTTCATTCATATGAACAAATAACAAGCCATCTTTATTGCATAGAGTACGTAAACTTCTTATTTTCATTTCTGATTCAATTTGAATAGTTTTATTCGAGAGTATTCATATTGAGGGTATTATTAAAACCATTTGAGTTGACTGTAATTATTTGTTGAAATTTGATGTAGTCGCGAATGGACTGATCAATATCACCTTCAAAACTGTTCTTCAATGGTAATACGAATTGTATATTGATACAAAGTCATTAATTAATTCATCTCTCATAGAAATTTATATCCAATATGCTGAATGTTATATACAGGTCAAATATGACTGTCCACTGAGGAAGTAATACATTTTTATATTCGTTATATGTATGAGTGCTTTACTACCATCGTCTCGTAATTCTTGGGTATTAGTACATCGATGTTACTCCAATTTCAACAGAATAGTCAAAGAAGGACGATATTCGAAATGGATATTCAACTTCTAGTGTATATACAACTCTTGATACGATCACTACCAGTGACATATATGCATTTGCATTTGAATCTATTTTAATTGTCCAAATATGACTTGCAGTTGTTCTGGTCCCCTTTCAGTGGAAGGTTAGATTGCAGCTTGTGAAATGGTTCTTATGCAGATTCTGTGAAACATTCCTTACGAATCAATAGAGAGTGGTCCTTGAAATCTGGAATAGAAAATTGGATAAAATAATTTAGGAAACACTTGCTACATGAACAGCATTCTACAAGTATTGTACATGACAAAGAATTTCAAGAATGAGGTTTTAACGCTGAACGAGAAAGAGAATGTTTCCTACTTATTCACCAAACTCAAACACCTGTTTATGCAGCTGCAGTTTCGTAAGAATACACAATCTTTCCTACAAATCGACTTCCTGAAGTCTTTGAAGTCTAGTAGATACTCGTTAGGACATTTGAGGATTGTTCCGAATTCTTGGGGTTCTTGTTGAATACTCTTCGTTAGTAAAACAATAACAGAATCAATACTCCTGACCGCTCTGGATTGAATTATTCCGTACTTGAATGAATGATCTCTTCTTTTGTTGGTAAATCTTTTGCTATAAAAATTCTCACTTGTTTACTCTGTAGTAAATGTTTAAGAGGTAGAAAAAACGAATATGAATTTCTGGAACTTCAACTAGCGTGTCCTACTATGACTAATAACCAGTCTGGTGACAGCTTATTGTTAAATCATCTGAACAGGTGATGATCGAGTGTATTTCCAAACGTGCGCCAAACTAACTGTTATAAGAAAACGAGTATATCTGAGGCACCAGTCAATCTAATAATAACACTGATGATCTTTAAACATGACTCAACTTACGCATTGTTCAAAGACGAAACGGACTGTTTTAAGTCTGACGATAGTCGTGTCACTAAATGTTCTGTCGATGTCGTGAATTTATTGAAGTCTCTGGAGACACCCTGCATTTTGTTTTATAAAAGAGAGGATATTGAAAGATCAAGATCTTCAGATGATGTGGTGCTGCAGGTTTTTCCGGGTTTTCCTGCAGTTGAAAAAACAAATGCGCCATTGGGATCAATGAAGTTGCCCCGGAGCGAGAATTAATTTTTGTTTTGTTTTATTAATTCACGATTTGCATTTTGGAAGTATTATTCAAATATACTTTTCCATAATTGTTCATTTCACAAGTATCCTACCATATTAATTTTTCGTTTATTCTACTCAGCCTGACAGTTTTTTGTTAATATAGCTGATCTATTCCTGGAATCTGATGATCATAGTTTCAGTCAGATACAAAGAAATTTCTTCGGTAATTTTTTATCCTTCTTCGAAAACGAGCATATTCAGAATGTCTCAGAAACCCATTTTCGTCCAGTCAAAATACATATTATGCGAACCTTTGTGACAGAGCCGCCATTTACAAACCATCCAGGATACATAAATCACGCCTGATTGCCCGGACTGACACGGTAAGATGTATTATCCATGAGCGTGCTGCCCTTTGACTATGACCATCGAAAATTTACTCTACTGAGAGACGGTTACAGGATTAGTGCTGGTTCGGAACAAACTAACATTAGTACAGTCAGTAACTTAATTATACAAGTTTGATTGTGCGAATGGTTTTTTCGATGAACAATTTTGGTATTATTAGGTTTGTTCTGTTTCTACAAAATTCAGGTTCTAGGACGTCAGGATAATGCGCAGTTGATATAGAGCGTTCTGGTTTATTGACGATAAGTTTGGAATGATCAATCCTCTGTTCTGGTTTCGACTGCGAAATTATCCTAAACTGTCTTGAACCGTCCCGAATTGTTTTTGCTCGCGAGGCTGAACTGAAAAGAACAGTTCCGGTTGCTCATGCACATTCTTGTGGAAAGTTGTTTGGGCCATTTTCTATGACGATTTTTTATTTGTTTTATTTAAATAATTGATGATTGAAGTTACATAATATTTGTACTGACTAGAAGGATACGCTACATAACAAAATAGACATGATTGACAGTATTTCGTCGTCTTCATCTCTTCATATATACAATAGGTGGCACAGTGGTCTCCTCAAAATGCGTTCTGGTTTAATGAAGTGTCCGAGACTATTTCGGACTGTTTGAGATTTTTTGCTTGTACTCATCATGTCTTACGCAGTTTCAAAACAGTTTCGAATGTTCGAACCAGAACAAACTAATTATTACTTGATAGTTCGTACTGGAACCTCTGGCGTATAATGAATCTAAAGAAAACACTTTCCCAACACCAGAATAAAATACGGTCTCTCCACCCTATTATGTTCTGTTGTTGAAAATTCACGTATGAAATTGAAAAAAAAAAAAACGAAGAACTACCATTCCTGGATGTACTAGTTATTGAAAATGTCGATAAATGTCTAAAGTTTGATGTATATAGAAAGAATATGATTACTTTCAGGAATATCGCTGACAGATCTCGTCAGTCTTCACAACAAGAAATGGCGAGGTTACAATTTCCTGTCGATAGACTGCTCACATTTCCTTTGAGCAAAGAAAGGTATGACATTGACAAAAAGTTTTTAGGGGGGTGGATGAAAGCAACGTAATTCGATCAAACATAGTAGATGAATTAATTATAAAACAAAAATTTCTTCTTCGTAATGCCTCTACTTTTTGGAAAGTGGAAGACTGAATATGACCCCATATGAACCCAAATACACCAATGGGTTGGTCTGGAAAATTGCTTTAGTCTGGTATTTAGGAAATAAGCTGCGAGGATTGTGATTAGAAATATGTTGCTCAAACCAAACGGACTATAGTAGCTCGCTATAAGGAACATGTTTCGCATATTCGATTTCATAGACCGGAGAAATCTAGTGTCGCTCAACATGTTATAGAGAACGACCACAGAATAAGTGGAAAATGTTTTAAATTGTTGAGATCGGTACATGACAACAGGTTTCTGAATGCCTTCGAAATCTTGGAAATCGAAAAGTCTGGAATACGTTCTATTACATCTGACCAAGTCGAAATACTGTGAATTTATTTGTTACCTGGATTTTCTTTTGGAAATAGCTTTTTTTTCAGACGTATTTGACCATTTAAATATCTTGAGTGAAAGTGTTCAAGGGCGAGATGAAAATATCATTACTGCAAAAGACAAAATACATGGCTTCACAAAGAAAATTGACACAGTCTTATATTGAAGAAGTCGTATGTGAGATAAACATCAAGGAGTATATCCTGGTATGTCATTACTTTTCTATGCAAGAGATATCGGAAAACACTGAGCAATGGTGGATCTTGAATCCATTTTTAACTGCAGCTATAAATGAAGCGAATTTAACAACTTAGCTCAAAGAAAATTTGCTGGAGTTATCTGCCGATCGGATGTTACACATAGAATTCAAGTCTGCCAATTTGGATAGCTTTTGGTTAAAAGGAAAAATAGAATACAACTGAGGCTTCGAGGTGTTTGATTCCATTTGCCACCTCGTATTTGTGCGAGTTGATATTTTCGTCAATTGCCGAAATGAAAAGCAAGCAAAGAAATCGCTTGAATTTAGAAAATGACTTAATTCTCAATTTAGCAAACACGGAACCAAGATGGGAAAAATTTATTAATCGAAAACAAGCGGAACCTTCGCGTTAGGAATGACAAGTAGACGTATGCTTCAATTTTTTGTTAATTTGTTTGAATTTATATGTTCAAATTTTT
>WOGN01010674.1:0-10307 GCA_015342105.1 Leptinotarsa texana | reverse complement strand
CACATTGTGCAGATAAACGTGTGTAAATAAATTAGTTACGGAAATATTGTAAAAATAAATTAGTTTAAGACAGTTAGTGCTTCAATTCGTTACAATATAATTCCTCCAATTAAAATATATCTTTTTGCATTCAATTGGAAGAATGATAAGCAGGTGGTCTTCCAGGTGGTTCATCATCTAATAGGTCCAGTCTTGTTCTTTCACGAAGACAAACGAAAAATGCTGTTATGAAGACACCTGTGACGCTCATACAAGTTTCAGCTGTGACCAGAATTCCACCTTCAGCCGAAGATCCAACTTGCCTCTCTTTACGCAAAGCTAGACACTTCGATTGCTTTTTTGAAACAGTTATTATTCCGGTTTCATTCACATTGTATATTCGATCTGATGACATTTTATATTTTTGAGTAAGGAAAAAGTTTTTGATTGCAATCTTAGTGAAGCCCATAACCCTAGCCAGGTAGGTTGTTTCTGGAGCCCAGCGTCTAATACCATGATTTCGTTCCAACAACTCGCCAAGCTTTACTCGTTTTCTTCTTGTCTTCATTAAATTGATATGCCAACTTTTGTTGGGTGATTCTTTCCGTGAAAGGATACCTCTACTCACATTATTCACTCTGGCTGCAAGTGTTGTCCGGGGTACTTCGCGTTATTTGGATGCCTTAAGATATCCCATTTTACCATGCGACCTAGGCAATCAACGGCCTGTTACATGTTCTCTTTATTCCCAGTCTGCCTGTCGGTTTTTCTCTTGTAGGTACTTTCCTGTGACAAATAAAAGAAAACGTCAGTCTCATAAACTGTCATCTTATAGAACTGAATGTGAAAATTAGTAGTTCAAAAAGGGATATTTTCCTATTGTATCCGACCTTGAAGTATCTCGTTATGTCCGACCCGACGTAGAAACAACAAATATTATTTGAGTATAATTAAACAAAACTACTGACATATCTGTTAATGTAAATGACCAAATGTATCATGATGAAAAAATTCTTTTTCGATATTCGATGTTCCAAACACTGCTGTCCAGTCTGGTGTCTTGTTTAATTATACTATCCCATTTTGCCAAACCCTCCCCCATTAATTTCTAGTCTTCCTAAAAAAGTATTCTGGTTATTGATAATGTTCCATATCACGATGTGCAAAGTGAAAAAATGCTCCAACATGTCATCAAGAAAAGAAGATATAAAAGAGTGATTAAGACCACGCAACATATACAATTATTAACAAGATAGCTCTGTATTCTATGATAAAAATCTGCGAAGTGGTGAGGCTACCTCTTTTTCATTCCGATTTAAACCCCATCGAATTTGTATGGGCATCACTATAACAACTATTATAAAATTGATAAAAACGTGAACTTCCAGTGCGTTGAAGTCTTGTGTAAACGATTAATTCTACATGTCGTTTTCTGTTGAAGCATTAAAAACGATGCAAACACGCTAAACGCCAAGAACCTGCTCTTGATTCATCTATTGTTGGAATAATTATGTGTATGTATAGAATTTTCGGAATAAATTTTATTTAAAGATATGTTTCGCTACAAGATAGTTACATCCGTTACTGGTACTGGTACTATGTAGGGAAACTTATCTTTAAATAAAATTTATTGTGAAAATCCTGATACCATCAGTTGCTGGTACCAATTCTATAATTATTATCATGAATACTCAATAAATTATTCCAGTTCATTCTAGACACGCCCGAAGAAGCTATTGTAACAAATCTGAAGCCACCCCTGTTCGATATGCCGGCCGACTCAGCGAACAAACACATTACGTACATCACCGCGAAAGGATGCAACCGCCGGTAAAACTCTAGTTTAGTACCAAACCGACTACAGATTTCTAGAAAGGACCGTTACATTACCTATATAAGCACGCCTTCCCGACCCAAGAGGGCAACCCTTAAGAGAAATACTGGAATTGAATCAAGCGTTAATTGGTAAGTGTCGTAAATACATTAGTTTGTGATTAGTGAAATATTTATTGTTGGAAATAAATTTGTTTAAGACAGTTAATTCTTTAATTTGTTACACTATTGTATAGCGAAACACCTGTTGCGTTTTTGAGAAAAACTCATAAAGCGTTTCTTGAGTATAATATAATACAAAAACATACATTCTTTTATGCTAACTCATTAAAACGTAATCTAATCGCTAATCACTAATTTTCGTTCACAGCAAATATAATACTTAAGTTAATTGGGTATTAAGTATCTAAATAAAATAGTCAACTTTTCTGAAAATGTTATTCTAAATTTGTCACTCAATTGAATATAATTTGTTTCCTATGATGACATTTTCATAACAACTTTTGACAATTCGAAGTTATTTTTCAAGTAGTATATCTAGAAAATGGAAAGCGTTTAATTTAACTGTGACAGAGTTGTATCTTTTGACGAGCACCGTGCTCCTTTTTCGTTCTAATGCGCGAAGAATCACGCAGATTTTGAGAATTCCCGAGTATCTTCCTAGATGAGATGTAAATGAACATATAGATGATGAGCTGTATATAAATTATAAAGTTACATTCAATTGATCATGATGTGTAGGCTTTCACGGCAGGTGTCTAGCAAATTATCCGATGTTTTCTGGTTTATCAGTCATAGGTCGGCAGGTTTTTGTGCCTGACGTTTCGTCTGCTGTTGCGGCAGACATCGAAGGCGATGCGACAACGGTTGAAGTGATCTACCTTGCTCCGATGGGCAAACTGAAAATGGTGTTAAGTCATCTTGGTTTTGGTCAGGTTGGTCAGGTTAGAGCCTGGCTCCCTTACCCTTTCAACTGGTGTTCGTCAGAGAGACAAATGGGTCATAACTGATGGTGGGATGGCGACATGAATGTCCTCAGACATCAGTGCCGCCTTTCACGGTGTACCCCTACCTGGCTAGGGTGAGATGGATGAAAAAATTGTTCATTTGTTAACGGGGGACATTAGGGCCTCATTCGATAGAGTGTCGGGGCCTTCTATATCGAGAAGGGTAGTCTACAGCATACTCTCTAGTTTCCCTAACTAACGGAGTTTCCCTAACTAACGGTGAAAATGGTCCTGATACGTTTGTACTTATAATGGAACTAGGTGTCGGACTGCCTATTGCTCTTTCACCTGATTGGCCTGACCTTTCTTCAGTTATTGTTTTATGAAGTGTCGGTATCCACGTTTTGTTGATGTTTAAGGTATTTTCCTTACGGTTGAAATCATTCTTATGCTTATGAATTTCTATGGCCTCGGATAGTGCCCTCATTAATCAAGTAGGTATTTGTGTGCGTTCAAAGGCACTGTCATTGCTGTTCTCTGAGCGAGCGCGGTCTGCCGATTTATCTGTTCGGCCATAGCGGCAACTTTTTTATGATCACTCAAGTGCGATTTAACATATTTTTTTCGTGATTCCGATGTGGCACGAGCCACAACTACACGGTATTCGGTATACTCTTGTGGGGTACTTAATGGAACCCTGGGGACTTTTCTTGACTCCAGACTATTCTCTATCTTTCTCTAACTCCATGTTTTATGCAGAGCAGAAAAGTTTTCCATAGACCGCTCGTTCCAATATAGGCCGTAAAGCTAGGATGATTTCGTCCTCGTTATATCCGTTACGCGCTTTCTTCAGTCCTTTCGGTTCGCAGATACGTTTTGAACTCTTTACCAGAGTCTTAATAACCCCTCTTTTCTGTCACAGATGATAATTGGAGTACTTATGGGTTGGTTTTCTGTATTCTACATGCACCAGTATGCCATTCTCCTGCTCTTTTACTAATACATCCAGAAAAGCGACTCTCCCTCTTCTTTTTCCATTGGTAACTAGATTTTTGTATTCCAAGAATTCATATGCCCCAGAAATACTGCCAGTTATTCTTTTCCATGACTCCAAACCACGAAGGTATCATGAACATATATATCGTAGCCATATCGTCTTTCGAATTGTCCCTTGTAGAAATTGGCAACTATTGAACTTAGTGGATTTCCCATTGCAACGCCTTGTTTTTGCTCAAATAATTTTCAGTTTCACTGGTAGTATGTTGATGTTGAACTATGTTCGAATAAGTCGGTTATATTTGGAGTAAAGAACCCGCTGATGAGTTGCAAGGTTACAAGGTTCCACTAACCGGAACCATTGTGAATGGAAATACATCAACATCAACATTCACCAACACGTCATCAAGATTTAGTTTCAAATCGCGAATCTTTTTCATGGAGTGTGTTGAGTCTCTGACGAATGAGTTATCCCTCTTCACTAGTGGACGTAGCTGTTTTAGGACCAAGTGGATTAACTATCTTTTTAATATAGTCGTGCTCGTTCATCACAACGGTGGCGTTTATTCTGTCAGCATGTAAGATCAGAATATTTTCATCATTGTTCCTTATGCCATTATGTCTTAAAAGCTGTGAATAATAACTATAATTTTCTGATCTTACGTGCCCTCAAAGGCCACCGTTGTGATGAACAAGCACGACTATAGGAAAAAGATAATGGAAATACTTGACTCCAACACAAATAAAGTGCTCAAGCAAGATCTGACCAACTGCGTTTAGAGAAAAAATAACCAGCTAATTCGGGCATCATTCATTAACCAGGATGTGAAGAGAACATCGCAGGTAAGCGAGGCATTACCACTTCTGTTAAACGAGCTATCGAAAATTCACAAGCTGGATGTCCGACTAAGGCTGATCGTCAGTGCCATATAGGGCCTCCTACGTATGAGATCACCAAGTACCTACTTATTGAGTCTGCTACAGCCACTAGTAGGGAAAATAAACTCATTCATCATAGACTCCGCTCACTTTATACAGAGGATTCAAAACTGAATCTTAATGACGTGTTGGTGAGTTTTGATGTATCCCTATTCACAATGGAAGTTTCGGTTAGTGAAACCATGCAACTCATTAGCGGGTTCTTTCCTCTAGACATCACTGCCTATTTTGAAACTTGTTTAACATCTATATACTTCAAGTGGGATGGAAAAATATGAGAGCAAAAAAAGGAGTTGCAATGGGAAGTCCACTAAATGCAGTAGTTGCCAACTTATACTAGGAACAATTCGAACGATATGTTGATGATACCTTCGTGGTTTTGGAGTCACGGGAAAGAGAAATTGGCAAACATTTCTGGAACAAATGAAGTCCTGGAGTTCAAAAATCTTGTTCACAATGGAGAAAGAAGAGGAAGGGAGAATCGCTTTTCAGATAGTGAGTGAAATAACGGCAAAGTGGCAGACTGCAGCATGAAGTATATAGGAAATCAACAAATTGGGTCGATATTTGAATAAGCACTCCAATCATCATCCACGATAGAAAAGAGGGGTTGATAATACTCTGGTACATAGAGGGCAAGACGTATATGGAAACTACAAGCCCTTAGTTCCCATATACTAGGAAATGTTTCATCGAAATTACTCTATCTTTAAGATTCATACAAAAAAACTATCCAAGGTGACATTGGAACGAACACTTCATAAACGGTGTGACGGGCTGAATTGGATGGATTCTCGTAAAACATGGAGTCAGAGGCATTTTTAAGTCCACAAGAACAACAGACCATAGTCTCAAAAGGGTCAAAAGACCCCAGGTATCCATTAAGTACCAAAGAAATATACCGAATACCGTGTGGTTATATTTCGTTCATACCGTTTCATTACTCCGTTCTTGATGCAGAACAAGGAACAAGGTATTTGTGCCTAGTTGGAATGACTAGTTCTTGATTTACGGAGGAAAGTGCGCAGCTCAGTGCTAGACCTCTTCTATAGAAATTCATTTATATGTGATGAAAAGGGTTACCAAATTAAAAACTCTTATTGGGACGCTATCTACAGAAGTTTCTAGTACTCTAGACCAACTTAGTTACACCGGGATATGAGATGCTTCAAGCACACCAGTGAAGCAAGGAATGCCGTTTATTTGACAGTTGTATTAGGGTTTGTAACCCTAATGTTGAAATATACAAAAGAATCAAGAAAATAATAATACTCGATATTGAATTCAAACCGTTACTGTATCAATAAATCTGAGTGTTAACGTTTTGAAATGTTTTACACTTTCCAATGATTGCTTCAATGAGAAAAGTAAGTAAACCCTAGGGTCTTACCCTGGGATTAATGCACTCAACCTTGCATTTCTGATTGAAATCCTATTTCCAGAAACCATCAAGGAAACTCAAAAGCTTTTGTTTTACCCTCCTCCAACTAGACTCCTCTGATTCTTGAGAGCCGGGACTCCGATCTGACCCGAAAAACCACTCACCATACAAACTAATCGGCTTCGTTAAGGAACAGGGTTTATTTGGTCGAGTGTAAATAGGTGTGAGCCACAATAAATCCTTGCGGGTTACGGTGGAGGGTCGAATAGACCCACTCACTTTGGACCTAACCTAACCTAAGTAATTTACGTTGATTATAACATAGCAATACGTAGTATTCAAAAATATTTATATTTATCTCACTTCTGGTAGTTTTGTATTATTCCCACACTTGTTGCTTGATACGTAAACTGCACTATTTGTTGCCGACTATGAGTCGGGTTGTATTTAAACTTGAATTTTTGGTGCTCCAAAATAATGATGCCGTAAAAAACACCCCATCTACATCACATTCATTTTTTCTTCGTGAATTGTCACTTGCCCCCGATTGAGATTGAGTGGAAAAGGTTAAAGAAAAAAACAATGTATTATGTATCATTCCTGAATTTTTAGTTCCTCAAAATACCGAGGTCATAGGAAAGAACACCCCCTCCACGCATTGTTATTAAAGAAATGATGTAGATATACTGAATTCTGAATTTTTAGTCAAAATATTTGGCTCTTAGAAAAAAACACTCCCATCACATCAAATAATGGGGTTTTTAGTTCGTAAACTGCAACTTGTCTCTTTATGAAACCCAGTTAAAAGAATTAAAAAGTTACCTCAACAGGTAGGTATAAGTAGCTGAACATTTTTTTCTGAATACTATAAATACTGAAAATGTCATTGATGAAACAAAAGAGGTGTTAACAATTTCTAGCCAACATGATAATCTCTGTAAATACTGCACCTGTAAATACACACACTTGTTTTAAGCTCATCTCTCTGGAAAATAATCAGAATTTATATAATTTTCAGCACAAAAATAAGTGTAGAAACCAAAGGAATGAGCATTCAAATCACCAAGTGACGACTGAAGTATGGTAAACTTATGGTGCACAAAGTATGTGCTCTGGTGTTTCATCATTTTCCAAATAGAGACGACACACACTGTCGGAAGACAGTGTGTCTCACCTCTCTCTGCATATGATGATTCAGGTGACAGTGACCTGTTAGACCCTATGGTAGTCCAAGAACTGTTTGGTATCAAGCTTCGAAGTGTGAATAAACGTTTTGGAGTGAGCCATTCCCAGGAGATGAATCTTCTTGCCATCCAGGTATTCAATGTTCATTTGGAAAAACCTAAAGCGATGCCAATGACAGGTTCTGGTCTGATCAAGCTGCTTGCAGCACCTTCCTTTACAAGGGAGTCAGCAGCCTCATCTCTCCAGGCACAATTTGCTACCAATTTAGATCCGGTAGAAGCCAAGAGGTTCCAACGCCGCTTGACTGTCCGAGAATATTTTTATTGACTTGTGTACGAGGTTGGATTCTTCCACTTTCTCCGCACACAATTCAATAGCATAAATTTCTGCTTGAAATACAGTTGCATAGGTTCCTAGGCAGGTTGATATATCTGTCCTAGGTCTGCGATTGAAAACACCTGCACCAGAACCGGAAGGTGTTTTTGATCCATCTGTGAACCAGCAACTATCTGTTCCTAATATTTCCTTCTCAAGAAGGGACCAGTCCTGTCTACTCGGGAACAGTACTTTGAGGCAGTTCGTAGTTGACAGTTCGAGGCATAAAGTCAGAGGTCATTTCCAAAATGCTTAGACTTCCAGTGTCAACTGCATCAAATTGATTTGTGCAATTGGCAATGTGCACAAGGCTATATGCAGTCCATGTAGCCTCTCTCTCCAGAAAAATGTGGAGAGGAGGTAGATCTAGAAAATCTCCATGGCTGCTGATGGTGTGCTACTGATGATGGCCAGACAAGCCTGTCTCTGTAAGCCAGAGAGTTTCACCTGGACCGTTTTCTGTAAAGCCTTCGGCCACCAGGCAATTACTCCATCGTTGGTCTGATCGTTGGTCTGACAGTCATCACATAAATCCAATGGATTCGTTTGGGACCTAATCCCCAAGTTTTACCACAAATCCTTAGACATGTCCATATGGACCATACCAGAGATATATATATATATAGAGGTATATATATTTTTTTTATTATTTTATGCAATTTACCTTAAAATTGTACTAAATAACTCAAACATACGTACAGTGGGTTGCTATAATAATAAATTTAGTATTTGATTCAACAAAATATTCTCTAGTAGACTATTACCTACTTTTTCAAAAATCAATTTTACATGAAACTACAGTTTCTATTGAAATTTAAAGTTTTTAACAATAGGTGTATGTGTTTGATATATTTACATAATTAACATCATATCCATAACTATACATACGATCTATTCAAACTTAATGTAAATAGGTACGGATCTGTCTTCGGCGCCGAAACCCCTTACCGCACTTAAGGTGTCACTTGCACGCGCCTATGTCTTACTTACGTACATTACATTGGTTTCTACTGCCATGGTACCTACCTACCTACTTACTAAGGTACTTACTAAATCTTACGAAATCAGATGTTTCACCAACCAAGCACCTACCTATATTTTGCCCTTTAACAAGAAACACTTTTGAAGACCCCAACGAATTAGGAATCTATATACAGTTTGTACATTTAATTTCGAGTAGTTTCACACACTCCCGTCATTTTCGGACTAAGCTGGCAATTATCACTTACAGTCTTCATTGTAATTTTCACATTGATTTTGGCACTTTCCTAAAAAAAGAACATTCATAGTCCTAGTACAATTTTATACCTACTATCACAATCACAGACAAGTACAAAGTCAACTTTACTTTTGCACCTGCCGGTCCAGCGCACCAACAGTTGGGCGGAGCATAAGCCACTCGTACTCCCTCCGCGAATAGCGTACAGTCAGTAGAATAGACGTCAACCAATTATCTGTCATGATTTTGCATGGGAGTGGAAATGTTGCCTACAATTTATAAATATTGGTATGCAAAGTGTTTATACACGCTTGAAAATAGGGTCAATGGAATAGATTCGCCGTTTGGGATTAAGACGAGTTATATTCCTGTTTGATGTTCAACTGGTTTATTGTTAATAGTTCAGTTATCCAGGGATTGTTTACGTAAATTATATAGTTTTGTCAGAGCCGGGGTGAGTATTTTTGAAGCCCCAACATTCTCAGTGGAACCTTATACTGATAGGCAGATCGCCGACAGAAACTAACACAAATTAAGAGGAATATAACTGAATTCTTCAAAATCAAATTTTTGATATGTATTATTCACAAACCTGTTCAACGAATGTTCTGGAACATTTTTCAAAGAAGGATTTGATGAGTTTAGCTGATATGCAATATGTAATTGACATTCTATTTATGAACAGAATGTTTCCGAAATATCCTAATAGGTATTGCAAAATGATTAATCTATGGGTTAATTTATTATCGAAAGGGGGAAATTACAATGTGATATCACCGTTCAGATTCATTTTACTTTCATAGATAAATAATAAACTAGTTGAAAATTTAGTTGAAGAACTTGATTGAATGATTTCATTTCTAAGAAAAAAATAGCGTACCTATCAAATATTTACTTAAAAATTCCTTTATCTCAGCATCAACGTGGATGGTGCTCTGGTAGCGGTGCTGTTGCAAAACATGAACTATATAATTTCAGGTTAATTGCTTGGAGATGGTATCAATAATATATATAACAATTGGCACCCAAATGGTTTCAGTAAACAATGTAGCTTCTTTGACTCAGGCAGTCAGCTGTGGTATTTTTCAAGATTTAGTGCTAGCGTTTTTTTTCTGTTCTTGATATATGTGAATGATTTCTAAACCATTAGCATCAAAGAAGAATTCATTATGTTTACGGGTGACACCAAGTTAGTATATCATTTTAAGATCAAAAACGTACCAAGTAGAAATTTTGGAGGACTCAACAACTGATATTGGAAATTTGTGTAATGATATATACTCATTTAATCTCGAAAATACTAAATGATTTTTTTTGGCAATCTAAGAACTCAGAATTGATAACTACATTTTTGGGTTGAAGGGGTTGTATTTTTTAGGAGTGATTAATTTTTGGGAAAGAAAGTTTTTGGCTTTCTACTACTCCATCTTGATACAAAAAAGAAGGATGAGGG
>WOGN01010673.1:0-10307 GCA_015342105.1 Leptinotarsa texana | reverse complement strand
GTGTAACATTTGGCTTGTTCTGCAAATGTTGAAGTCATCAGGCCGTAGGTGTCACTGGGTCCTAAAATTCTTAGTCCAGCCGCTTCCTCGACTGAAGAGTTGGCAATGCGATTAACTTTACTCCTGTCGTATCTGTTAACCCACATCAGGATAATGTTATTATCTACCGATGCTTTGGCTGAATCTTGGTCGTACCCTATTACTAGCCCTGAGGTAACACGTTGTCTGTTCAAGGCTAATAGGGCTTGACTGCTGTCAGTGCTGATTGTTATGTTTTTGCCAGAAATTCCTTTCCTGGTTATTTCATTGGTGGCGATTGAGATACCAGCCAGTTCTGTATGAACCATGCTAGTATTTTTCCCATTTCCCACTCAATCCTTAGGCTCAGTGATTTGGAGTACACTCCACATTATGAGCCTTCTCTGTGTTCTGTTTCATTTGTATTTTGTAGGGTTTATAAAACACAAACCTGGGTTCAATTGCATCACTGGTTGCCTGCAGCAGAGGTTGCGCTGTAAGCGCTGCTCGCCATAGGCCCAGCCTCAATTGACCCATTTGGCTATATTGTCCCACATAAACACTATAACCGAAATTTCCAAAAACGGTATGCTGAACATGAAAGGTCCTTAAGGCTAGGAAAAAATTATTTGACGTTTTCAAACCATTCCTTGGCATCCAACCACAAGTTTCCAAATCTAAACGATACGGAAATTTTGCACAATGAAAGGAAGGGTAACAAACCCCATTATTTAGAATCCTTGAAAATTCACAAGTATAAACAGTGCGGGTGCAACCTGTTTAATAATGAAATCAATTTAGTTTACTTGCCGGTATTTAAATTGGCAGATCCGCATTGTAAATTGTACCAAATTGACAAAGTACCTAATGTAGTATTAGCTGAAATTTCGAAATATCTTGAATTACTAGAGTAAGTCATTCAGTCGACGACGATAACGATGAAAAAGTGTACGCAATGATCAAAGGTATGTGTCGAGATAAGGAAAATTGCTCTTGAATTGGAATTATAGATTACAAGTTCATTATCTAACGCAACGTCGTTATAATCATTCAATTTGAGTCATATCAATTTGTTTTTCAAAGTAGTCATAGATGTGACGATGTCGTCAACTTGTTTTGGAAAAGTCAAAATTGAAAACTGTACAAAACAGTCCGATAAGTGTGCCCCGCCTAGGAAAGTTTTTATTGGGAGTATTTTTCGCCTGCACATTTCCCTGGCTAATGTGATAAATTTATTTATAAGCGCTGTCGGTGAGTCAATCAATTTCTTTCTTAACACTCATGAGTATTAGGATGTTCACTGAAAATTTGTCTTTCAACTGTATCAACATATTCATCAAACATTTCTTTCTGTTTCATACATTACTAATATGTCATAAGGCTTGCTACAGCTGATGATGATTTGATGACGAGATTTTTGAATGTTCAAGACATAAATGAAAGTTTACTACACAAGAACATCCTCACACGAATATTCAATTTCACACATATATTTCCAAAAGTAAAGAGATTGTTTGCATTTATAACTGTTCATATTTTGATCTAATTGACGCACATATTCAAAAACATAAATAGTTATAGAAGACATTGTGAATGTGATATTATCATACTAGTGATAGAAATCACCCAACCAAAAATCTGCAAAAACTAACAGAATGAACATCTCTTAACATCATTCCGCCTCCGGAATTGAGACTTTGACATAACAACGTTATTAAAATACAAGAGAGTCATGAGAAGTACCTATAGTTCGCTAACGTATTATTATTTCAAATACGATATGAAACACATTGACGGGGATGTCAGTTCATCAAAATTGGATCTTTGTGAGAGAAACGCAAGAGTTGAATAGAGTTCGACAACTAGCGTGAAAATTGTTTGAAGGTGGTTGACAATGTTTCGTGGTGTATTTCATCAGTTCATACTTCCATTGCCTAATATAATATAAATTGATTTGACAACCCTGTGAAAAGTTAAAAAGATTAACCGAAACTCTAGCCATTGAAGAAGCCCACAAGAAGCCCCGAATCTGGTTGAGATACGTAGACGACACCTTTATAATATGGAACCATGTGAATGCAGAACTAGACACTTTCCTGAAGTATATCAACAACGTAAGTCCTTTCATCACTTTCACAATGGAGAAGTAGATCCACAACGAATTGCCTTTCTTAAAAGCATGCATTTTTGCTGAAAGACAGCAAGAACTTCACAAGGAAGAGAAGCACCCACAACCAGTACTTGTACTTTCCTACATCAGGGGATTATCGGAAAGGATAAGACGGATTGGGTCCAAGTAACACATCAGGACTTGCTTCAAATCTTGGAACAATATCCGTAGCAGCCTAACGGAAACCAGGCCACCACACGAGGACTGCGTTCCAAAAAATTGCATTTACCGGAGACCCTGCGAGTGCGGAGAGTCATACATCGGTGAAACTAAGAGGCCATTGAAAGTTCGCATTGCTGAGCACAAGAAACACACACAGCAAGAAGATACCAGCAAATCCGGAATAGCAGAGCATGTTTGGACTCAACATAACATCAAGTGGGCTCAAGCTGAAAACATCCACTTAGAGAAACACTGATTCAGGAGAAAATTTAAAGAAGCCGCGTATATGTTGTCCAACAACGCATTCAGACAAGCTAGCGTAGAGATACGTAACATATGGAAACTTCTAATCAAGCAAAAAACGAACAACTCCTGTCAAACGGTCATCTCCTACTAAAACCAATGAAGCGGAAAGAGGGAAGATGGGATAGGTGAAAGCACTCCAATGACCTATAAATAGTCAGATTTTAGAAGAATAAGTCCAATTATCACCCGAATACGATTGTGGATACTAACAATCGAAACGTCGTGACATAACTTTGTTTGAAATCTTTCAATTTTTATTTTTTCATTTTTTTTGTAATAATATTTTTAATCTTTAATTTTCAGCTTTTATTAATATTTCAATTTTTATTTATTTGGTTGTTGCTTGTATGTTATTTCTTTGTAATTTCAGTTTTTTGTTTGATAAAATTGTTATTTTCGGTTAATCTTTTTAAGTTTTTTCAGGGTTGTTCAATCAATTTATATTATATTAGACAATGAAATACATACTGATGAAATACATAGCGTGAAAAAGTTAGAAAAACTCCAGAATATTCCAGTTATTACACATAGTGGGCAACATCCAGTTATTACAATTCGAATGTCATATTCAAAGGAAACATTAATTATTGCCAAGAGCAATCATAGTTACAATGGTTCAAATAGGTATAACCATCTATTTGTGAGTATGCCTTGCCTATCTATCCCGAGGTTAATGCCATCTCAATGCCAAGCTACATAGACAATTAAGAAATGGCTCTGAATTGGGCTCCACTATTTGAAATGAGCTGCAGATATGGTGGTTTCATGGTAACTCCTTATTCGGTTGAGTCAAGATGGGTACATTCAGGGTCTTCCAACAGGAACACTTGCAGAATAAGTGTTCTGATCGGGCAACGTACCGCACGCTCCACCCATTTTACTCTCGCCATATTCGTCCTACCGAGAGGACCATCTGCAATGTCTTGGATGAATTTAAGTCCACTGTTTCAATAAATGATCGATCAATTCCCGTACATCGCCGAAACACAGAATCTGACAAAAACGTTGCCGCTATCTCTGAAACTATGCAAGAGAATACGATGCATTCGATTTCGCGTCGCTCACAAGAAATCTGCTTTACGCAGATTGCGCAAATTTTGTCTTGATCCAGGAACTGAAGGTAAATGACTATAGACAACGACGTCTGTTCGCTGTAGATTTTGGGATACCCAGTCATCGGTCCATGTTCCAATTGACCTAGGAACTGAAGGTGAACGACCAAAATCGTCGAATTTGGGATGACGATCGACTGCCAAAACTAACTGCCTGTTATAAGGAAACAAGTATAACTGAGGCACCAGTCAATCTAATAATAGCACTGATGATCTTCAAACATGACTAAACCTCTGACGGAGGCACCAAACTCTCACGAAGGTTTAAAATAGATGTACACTTCAATCTAGCAGACCACTCTTATAATATTCATGCAGTCATTGTTCACTGTGGTTCTGGCGTTAAGTTTGGTCATTATAACGCCTTGGTCGAAGACAAAACGGATTGGTTTAAGTTTGACCATAGTCGTGTCACAAACTGTTCTGGCGATATATTGAATTTATTGGAGCCTCTGAATACACTACACTACATTTTGTTTTATGAGAGAGGATATTGGTAGATCCAGATCTTCAGATGATGTGGTGCTGCAGGTTTTTCCGATATCAATCCACATGAGATCCAAGAGCGTACAATTTATCCCAAAAAAGTCAACGTTTTGTGTGGATTTTGAGCTGGCTACGTGGTTCTTCGAGAACGACGTTGGCCAGGCCATCATTGTCAACTACGACCGCTATAGGTCGACGATTACCAACTCTTTTAGCCGTAAATTGAACGATATGGACAACAACGACAGAATCCAACTGACCTAGGAACTGAAGGTGAACGACCAAAATTGTCGAATTTGGGACTATATCTATCCACATGGGACCCAAGGGCGTAAAATTCATCCCGATAAAATCACTGTTTGGTGTGGATTTCGAGCTGGCGGCGTCATCGGTTCTTTTAGAACGACGTTGGCGAGTCCATCATTGTTAACGGCGAGCTCTGTAGGTCGACAATAACCAACTACTTTGGCCCTAAATTGAAAGATATGGACACCAACGACAAAATCCAACTGACTCACGAACTGAAGGTAAACCACCAAAATTGTCAAATTTGGTTCGATATCAATCCACATGAGATCCAAGAGCGTACCAAAGGAGTTGGTAATCTTCGACCTATAGAGCTCGCCGTTAACAATGATGGACTGGCCAACGTCGTTCTAGAAGAACCAATGACGCCGCCAGCTCGAAATCCACACCAAACAGTGACTTTATTGGAATGAAATGTACGCTCTTGGATCCCATGTGGATTGATACCGTTCCTAATTCGACATTTTGATCGTTCACCTTCATTTCCTGGGTCAGTTGGATTCTGTCGGTGGTGTCCATATCGTTCAATTTAGGGCCAAAGGAGTTGGTAATCGTCGACCAATAGTGCTCTTCGTTGACACTGATGTCCTGGCCAACGTCGTTCTCGAAGAACCGATGACGTAGCCAGCTCAAAATCCACAGAAAACGTTGACTTTTTCGGGATAAATTGTACGCTCTTGGATCTCATGTGGATTGATATCGGAAAAACCTGCAGCACCACATCATCTGAAGATCTGGATCTGTCAATATCCTCTCTCTCATAACGACCGGAATTGTCAAATTTGGTTAGATATCAATCCACATGAGACCCAAGAGCGTACAATTTATCCAGATAAAGTCACTGTTTGGTGTGGATCATCAGTTCTTTGAGAACGACGTTGGCCAGTCCATCATTGTTAAGGGCGAGTTCTATAGGTCGACAATTACCAACTCCTTTGGTACTAAATTGGACGATATAGACACCAACAACAGAATCCAACTGACCCAGGAACTGAAGATAAGTGACCAACATTGTAGACTTTGGGACGATATCAATTCATAGATCCAAGAGCGTACAATTTATTCCGAAAAAGTTACCGTTTGGTGTTCTTCGGTTCTTTAAGGACGACGTTGGTCAGGCCATCGATGTCAACGGCGAGCAGTATAGGTCGACGATTACCAACTCCTTTGGCCCGAAATTGGACGATATGGACACCAACGACAGAATCCAACTGACCCAGGAACTGAAGGTAAACGACGAAAATTGTCGAATTGGGGACGATATCAATCAACAATCAGCACGAGATCCAAGAGTGTCCAATGCACCCTAAAAACTCACTATTTGGTGTGGATTTTGGGCTGGCAGGCTTAGACTTTTTTTGAAGGTTTTTTTGAGTCGCAAGTTTATGCGACAAACCACATGGGTCCTGTAAGCCAGAAAAACTCATGTCATCGTTCAAATTCAGTTCGATTTGTTCGCCAAAGTTATGGAAAATTGGACATTTCAGATGCGCTTCACTCAGAGAAGCTATGGCGGACATTTAAATGATAATATAGAAAGCTCTCCATGAGAGAACCTATAGAACAAGTGTTCAATCAAAGAGGGAAATGGTAATGGTGGAAAAATAAATTTCAGATTCGCAAAATTCGGAAGTGCTTTCCTGTTTTATGGATTTGCATGGTAGCAAAATGTAACACAGTTGCCAAGATACGGGTATGTTACCTGTGTAAAATTCAACACAAATATTGTAGAGACAATTTCAATATGTCTCATGATCTGATATATTTCACCTAATTTTCAGCATTTTCCAAAAGAAAACAAGAAGAAAGTGTTGCCACTTAACACAGTTCTTGAATGTAAAATAAGTTCTTTGCTCCAGATGACGTCTGACTTTTGGCAGACTTTTGAGTTTTTAAATTCCATATATTCATATATAATGAATCTCATACTCAAATCATTGTTTTTGCGGTTCACTCTATACATATATCATCTTACTGAATTTCTGGATTCCAGTTCTGTGATGCAAATTGAGTTAAGAAAATTTTAACTTTCATAAAAAGAACCGAATATCGTTAGGCCATACTTCAATGGGTTGAATACTTTTGTCGTTCTTGAAGGTTGTTTATCAATAAATCATGAACTAATTTGACAATGTACAGCTTGAGTGTATAGAAGATGGAATATTTTCAACATATTGTTGAAAAGAGTAGAAGAGCACAAACGTGTATTAAAAAGAAACACTATTGAAAAAAGACACAATTATTACTTTCACCCAAAAATATATAATTTTCACGTTGGGTTTATGGTCGAGCTGCAATAGATTTTACTTCACTGCGTCAGATTGATAGGTGGACCACAATATTCTTCTGAACGATTTGAAATTCGATTCAGGTCAGTTTTGATGATTAATTCACTAAATAATTATTGGCAACATTGAGAATGTCTGACCGCGAGTTACAAAAGCGAACATTTTGTCAATCTTTATTATGGTGTAGCTACCAAGTACAAATCTGTACAATTATTTTCTCACAGACATGAGGTTTAGTTTAGTGATACGCACCTAAAATGAATATATGTGTTTAGTAATTATGTATGTACATATGTGTGAATAATTTCTTCGGTTTTTGGAGAGTTTGTTACTTATTAGGTACATGTATACCTGTTTTTAAACTTTTACACTACATTTGAAAACATCCAACTCTATATGATTCATAGAAGAAAACTTCTTATTTGGGTGCTGAGATTGTGGGTCTTCGGTGATGAAATACTCAAGATCCACAGGAAAAAAAAATTCGTCAGGAATTGAAAAATGTTGAGTAGGCCCCCGCATGTATTTCCAAATGTTTAACCAGTTCCTCATGATGAGAAATGGTACTTTGGAAGTGAAGAAGTCTCTCTCATCGGACCAGAACATGTAATTGACATCGCTTTAGGATTTGTCAAACAAAGATTGAACACCTGGATGGCAAGAAGATTAATGGACTTCTGGTAGAATCTTCCAGGATTGTCTCACTCCAAGGCGTTAATTCACCTTTCGAAGCTTGATATCAAACAGTTGTTGGACTACAGTAGAGATGAACTATGATGTCTAACAGGTCTCCTTACAGGTTACTGTCATCTGATTCATCATATGCAGAGACTGTCGAAAGACAGTGTGTCACCTCTGTTTGGCAAATGATAAAACAGCAGAGCACATACTTTGTGCCTACCCCGCTGGGGACCGAATCGGGTTTTTAGAGTTCGACAGAGCCGTACACTTACCATCTGAACTGAAAGACTACTAACCTTACAAACTCATGGCTTTGTTAAGAAGCTGGGTTTATTTGGTCGCGTGTGAATAGGTGTGAGCCACGATAAACCGAGTTGTGATGGAAGGTCGAATAGTCCTCACCAATGACATGTAGTTTGGGTTATGAATATCGTGCATCGAAGAAATAAATCAAAATCACTCTCATGAGCTCCACCATTCCATGGAATTGGAAATTTGGAAGTGACATGATATACCTATATCGAAAGAAGTACTTTTCCACCGTGGCCGAATGGAAGATCCAAAACTGATTGAAGTACGACTTGAAGAATCAACTTTTCAAGAAGATCCGTGAGCTGACCTATTTTTCCAAAAACCTAATTCACATAACTTGATAGCGTTATAAATAACTTTAGGAACGCTTTCAGATTTGATAACATAAAAAATCTCAAGCAAGGTCAGCTCAGAAACATTTTTCATTACATTGTACTTTCGAAAAAATGTTTGCCACTCAAATTTTGGAATCTAATGATATTTTTCTTTTCAGTATTCACACTCATAATCCTCACAGAATACGGAATCATCCCAGGAAAAAAAGTAGGTTTCTACTGCGGTGATCCATTGTTTTCTCACAAATATACTGGAGATACCGTAACTCCAGAAATTTTGGCTATGACTGCAATTCTTTTGCCGGTTATGATGATCCTGATTACAGAAACGTTGATCCATCAGTCATTCAAAAGAATCAACATTTTCACTGCATATTTGCTCCTTAGAGAGTGTTTGGTTGGAACCGTCACCGTTCTGTTCCTTACGTCTATAGCAAAAGTGCTCCTAGGAGAACACAGACCGCATTTTTTCGACGTTTGTGAGCCAGATACAGCAAGGAACTGCACCGAGGGAACTTTCGTGGAAAGTTTCACGTGCACAAGTGGCAAGTATGAATTTTATGACATCGCAGATTCTTCCTTATCATTTCCATCGGGACATGCTTCAACGTCTTGGTTCATAGGAATGTTCTCGTCGGTAAGTTGAAAGAAACGTTCAATAATATGAAGTTAATTCACTAAGTCCAATGAAATCCAAATATAGAGGGTTATATTTTTAAGAGTGACAAATTTTTTGGGAAAGAAAGTAGATCAAACTTATTCCGTGACATAAAAATCGTAATTCATGAATGAATTATGTGTTTTTTCGTATAATCATATCCAGATTGGTACTGATGAGCCCTATGGCAAGTGTCTTACGGCAACACATCGATGTCTGCCAGTGAGGATGACAATGTTACATGTAAGTGCAATTTTTTACCATTCATTTAATGAAGAATTCCTATGAATGCTACCTGATTTCATTCCATAACGAATGTTTGGAATACAAACTGAGTAGAGAATAGTGTCTTTGGTATAATTCAGTGTTCATATAAAAGTATTTGTTTTGAAGGAATTTTTTTTCGTGTAATTCAATGTTTATATGAACGTGGCTGTTTCATGAGGGTTTTTTCTTCCAGTTTGTGTCTATAAGTTACTTCTTTGTATTATCTACACATCCTGTGTATAGAGTTATTTATTTTAAATTGATTACTTATTTCCTTTCTTTGGAAGATTTCTGCATTCTTTGTATCAAGATGGAGTGGTAGAAATCCAATGAAATTGTTATGTGACTGAGAGATTTCACATTTCTATAAAAATATCACGCATTCGAGAGGGATATAACAAATGGAAGTTATTTGTTAGTAAAATCGTTTCACTAATGACATGGCTCTCTCATTTTGTTACTCATTTGGCTTTCCAAAGTCTTCTTAGTCGCTGAAAACATAATATATTCCGAAATTCCAGATTTGCCTAGTCTCTCAGCTCTGTGAACTTTTAGTATTAGTTGGTCCACTTCTGCCTACCCTATTATTGAATTATTTACAATAGGATAGATAGTGAGTTGTAAAATCTAACCAACTATTTGTATTTTTTCACTGGGTGTATGAGAGTATCTATTTCATCTTTTTTTGCCCCGCTAAGATGTTCTTATGGTCGAAGGATGGATCCATATTCTTTCTTTTGTTATTATACATCCGGATTTTACACGCTTCATATCAACTTCACATTTAAGTATGAATGTATGTATGTATGTGTGTTTGTTTGTATTTATGTTTGTTTGTAACTCTCAAGCTCGGGATCTGTATTGACAGAATTATCGGCATAATTGCTTGAGCTATTCGCGCGCAGATGCCGCTATACTTAACCTCCTTGATAGGTTGTTCAAAAGAAAATCAACATGAAAAACATATTTTGAGTATTATAATTGTTAGCGAAATTTTGTATGACAGATAAAATATTTAAATATTTACAATTACCTGTGATTCAATACAGAAAAATGTTTTGAACGAAACGGAAGATACATATTAAAATCTAATTCGATTAATTGAAAGCAAACCAGAATATAGATTTGAACAGTGAAAACTTGATCGTAAATTGTACACCTAAAAAATGCAGTTACCTAAATATTTCAAAAAATCGAAAAATTACA
>WOGN01010672.1:0-10308 GCA_015342105.1 Leptinotarsa texana | reverse complement strand
GTTCGACAAGTTGGAAAAATCTGTAGTTTATAAGCTCAAGTGTCCGGAGTGTAATAGTGTTTATGAGGGACAATGCGGACGAAATTTCCAAAAACGGTATGCTGAACATGAAAGGTACTTCAGACTGGGAAAAAATGATTCGACGTTTTCAAACCATTCCTTGGCATGCAACCACAAGTTTCCGAATCTGAACGATACGGAAATTCTGCACTATGCAAGGAAGGGTTGCAAACTCAATTATTTAGAATCCTTGGTAATTCACAAGAATAAACATTGCGGGTGCAACCTGTTAAATGACCAAATCGATTTAATTTACACTTGAGTGGTATATATTAGCGAATGTAATGAATCATTGTTAGCTTATTGTTAAAGTTTGAAATTGTCCATATAGGACGAAGATGCAGTAACTTTAGTTACAAATGAAAGTAATAAAATCATAGACATTTTCATTTCTCTTTTCATCAGGACTTTTTGTTTTCTGATAGGTGTCAGTCCATTAAACTACAGTGTTGGTGAGTTGGAACTGGCCTGAACAAATTGTTCTTTCATATAATTTGAAAGGTGTTTTCGTCAAAAAATATTTGGATGGATTTTTTTCATTAACTTTGTTCGAACGAAAATTTCTGGATTGAAATTTTGAAAACTTCCTCTCTTAAATTGCATCGTTATTCATCGTCCCATTGCCATGGGTGGAGTTTTTCAGACGGTCCCATTTACATTTGAGAATTTTATTCCATTTGGCAACATTGGATTAGCATCACGTGCTGTGTTTTGTTTTGGTGTGGTTGACCGTTCGATGGGAACTTGTATTCGATGAAAAAAACGTGAAGGTCTATCTTACTCATAGAATGCAGCAATAGGTGCAACTTTCGATCAGTAATTAATCATAGATATGATATATCGAGAGAAAGTCGTTGATATTTTGACTAGCGACTCGCCCCGGCTCCGAACGGGTGCAATATAAATTCACTCACCAGAAATTCAAGGGCATGGAGAAAGAGTGATGAAAAGATAATTTTGTTTTATGGACGCTGTCTTTTTCCCGCGGCTGGCTCCCCATTTGGAATATTTAAAAACCCTTTCTTATTGCATATCTACAACAAGAAACGAACCTTCAAACAAATTTTCAGCCTCGACAAATATACTGGTATGAAGAGACAGTGATGAAACGGTAACTTCATTTTTCCCCGTGGCTGGCCCCCCAGTTGGAATATTTGAAAGTAAGGAATAAATTTGAATTGAAGGGGTTATATTTGTTAGGAGTGATTAATTTTTGGGAAAAAAAGTTTTTGACTTTCTACTACTCCATCTTGACACAAAAAAAAGAAGGATGAGGGAGTCTTCCAAAGAAAGGAAGGAAGTGAATCCATGTATAGATTTACTTCCATTCTTTCTTTGGAAGATTTCCTCATCCTTTCTTTTGTATCAAGATGGAGTAGTAGAAAGCCAAAAACTTTCTTTCGCAAAAATTATTCACTCCTAAAAAATATAACCCATTCAATTCAGAGAAAACTGCTTCGATGGTATATATTATGAAACCAAAGAAATGATAGTCAGTCTTAAAGTTTTTCGGAATTCACCTGTCATTGAAAACTCAACACAAACAATCTTTCGTGTAGGTTATGTTACCAGGCAGAATAGAATCAACTTATGTAGGGAAACGAATATCATGGCGTGTCATTAACTTTTTCATAAAGCTATGACATACGGATTATTGAATTGGGGACATTCTTTACACATATAGCTTATTTTTCTACTCAAAAAAGAGTAATTAGGGCAATTGTAGGCTTGAGCAGACTGAAGGGCCTTGGTTTGTGAAGCTGGGTATTCTGACATAACCTTCGTCAGTCATATACACGTAAAGGTAAATATAAGTAACTTTCCGCTTGTATTCCAAACATTCAAATAAGTTATATGACGGTTTTCATAAAGTTTTAATTCGTTCGTGAATGTAACTTCAGTTGAGAAATCTGCAATTCGTGAATTCATTTTCGTATTCAGTACCAAAACGCTAGCAGTTGACGAGAATACCCAAAAATAAATCGTTTACCCATTGACTTTGAAAGTACTAACTATTTGAAATTTCTCAAACTGAATTGGGATTCATATCCTTCGAAGAAATACAGTGTCTTCTATTTCAAAATGTTTATTCGCTTTAGATCTATCAATATATCAATATATTTTTCAAAGCTACGTTTCTCAGAATTATGTCCATGTAAAAAATACAGGAGTAGTTGCTGACCTCAGGGGGTGAAGGAGACTCTGTAATGTTTTGAAGATCATCTCTTACTAATTTCGCCATTTTTATTATATTCTCTTTCAAAAGCAGTGATACTTTTACGTTATATGCTCTCTGTCAACAACATATGTCGAACGTACACTGAACACTGAGTCGTATGAAGAGAGGCGAGAGAATATTTTGTCCGAAATACGGCTAACATTGTGTGTTAGAGCGAGGAGAAAGGGATGCGTTACGTTAACAAGCGGTTTACCCTCCATGAAAAGTTATCACTTCAATAAGGCATCGATATATAGTTTGGAAATCAAACAGCCCTTGAATATATCAGAGGCAATGATAAAAACGGGTTTTATAAAGCAAGAGTGCTTTAGATAAATTTAGAAATATACAAATGAACAGCAATCTATACCATATTCTCTTGAAAATAATTGATTTGAAATTACTATGGATCTTCATCAAGTAACGGCGGAATCAGTCAGAAAATTGAATGAAGAAATTCTAGAATGAAACAAAACTCCACAAATTGTATGGATTGAGGGTCATGCAGGAATTGAGGAAAATGAAATTGTCGATAAAATGGCAAATAAAACAGGTGAGAACAATACACAATAGAATACAATACACAATACAAACACGGATCTCACGAAAGTGTTCAGAGAGTGTTCGGGTCAGAGATATAAGATAATTTCAGGAGATACGTCAAAGGTCTCCGTGGTACAGATATGAAACCTGAACACAAAATATGAATTCGAAATTGGATCAGGTTAAAATCTTAATTGCCGATGTGAAAAAATTGGTACGTTAGATCATCTAATTCTTGAATGTGTTGAAAATTAAGAACATATTGATAACTTATGCAAAGATCTGAAAAGTGAAAATATAACGTACCTAATAAGATTGGAAGAATTTCTGAGCAATAGAAAAAATAAAAATATACTTAAAATTATTTTCTGAAATACCAAAAAATCACAGTTTTTGATATAGAACTTTTCAATCGACCCACAATGTTCCCACATTGAAAACTTCCAATTATTTCCTCTAAAATTCACTCAGATAAGACGCTTGCTGTATCAGTCGGTAATTCGTCGCCAGTGAGTGTAAATTGGTCGGAAGGTTCGTGATTAGGAGAAGGATGCGCCTAACAATAGTCCCGGATTCTGGAATCATACACATGGAATAGACATGTATTATACACTATTCAATAAGCTCGCACTGTTCTGAATCCAAACTCACGTCGAGTGTACCTTTGAACTTGACAATTCAATTGTTCTCAATTTCCTCCTAATCGTTAGGCTCCTTATATCGTTTCAGATTAGAAAATGTGTGGCTGTTTGTAAGCATGCAGGAGAATCATTTCGGAATGTGCGTGTGTATTTGTGGTGTTATTCAAAGATTAGGGTAGATTAGTTTGGGAGTTTGAAATAATAATACATAATAATAGGACAATAATAAAAATAGGACGATTTGAAAAGCTGCATATGGATATTCCATTGCACAAAAAAATAAAACATATAATAGAAAATATAAAGATGTCGTTCACTGAATGGAAGAGTTTCAAAGGCTCTTGGGAGAATGAATTCTGCTGATTTGCCATTTGATACTTTTGAAGTTTTTGTTGGAAAATGTAATCATGTCAAAGTATATCGTCGTCTGAATGATGAAAAAGAAGAACTGGTGACCTGGCGAAGTGTTTTAGTGTACGGCTCGAAGTTTTGAGTTCAAACCAAACTTAGACTAGATATTTTTCGGCGAAAATCCACCTTGTTATGTTGATTTTGCTATGCTACTTGTCTAAGAATACTGCGTATGGCTGAAATATTTCCCAGGGGAGATACTTTGGAATGCTCTAAGATACTAAGATAACTCTATTGATCAGTTTTTTAAGATATACTTATTGATATCACCTATAGGGGAGGTTAGGATAATGGATAATAGCAGTCGATGCCGTTGATAGTGTGGCAGTTGCCACATCCTACTTTGCAAGAACTTTGGGACAGGAGAATGTTTCGAATTTTATTTTGGAAAAATAATTACCTTGATACTGCGCACTTATGGAATATATTACCAATTGATTTTTCAAAAATCCGGTGACTTCATAAATAATGGTATTTTCTATTAGTAACAAGAAAATATTTTGAAAATACATTACTTAACAAATAAACGATATGAAAGCAAAACAAAAAATTATTACAAAGGTATTAAACGATTTTATTGGAAAATTTTCTTAAAAATAAAAATAATTCGGAAAATCCTACGTAGCAATCATCACACCACTCTACTGAACAATCTACGTTACCAATCAGATGAAAAAATAATAAAATAATTGGGATTAGCGTAACCTGAGTAAATATGTGAGTACAACGCCCATCGATTTTATTATTTTTTTATCGGATCAATACTGTAGATTGCTGAGGAAAGTCTTGTGATGACTGTTAACTAGAACCTAGAACCTTTCCAGTACTTTTTTCAACGAAACCGTTCAACATATTTTTTTTTACTTATTTCATTCTCAAGTTTTTAGTTTTCAATTTTCGTCTACCCTAAAGCCACACAGTAACTAGGGTGGTGCAAATTCCACACCTTAACTTGGGTGGTGTATCCCATATGAGGGAGTTGTGAAAAAATATGTAATCCGGCATTTTGTAACTGCGGCCATCTTGGTGGAACAACGATACGGAATTGTATTGTGATCAAAACTAAATGTATGTACCAAATATCAGATCAATTTGTCAAAAGGAAAGAGGACAATCTTCAATTACTGAGTTTAACGAAAAAAAATTAATTAAACAACAAACAGAGCAAGCTGAATGAAACCGTTTAAAAAACTGTCGTGTCGTGTCTTGCCATAACGGCGTTGTAATTGCTGGAAATGATGTTTTTCTAAAAAACGGTTTTGAATATGGAGAAACGGGTATTTGTATTTCATCTTATACTTGTGACTCAAACTCTTTATGATAAAACAAGAAGGCTAATTCTGTTGTATGCACCAAACACAACTGTTGTATGTATGCTGGTTGACGGGTTTCTTCATGATTTTCGTTATCACTGAAAGCAAAGCGACTGGTCTATAATCATCTGGAAGAGTTTCCTTGCCCTTTTTGGGAATAGGCTGAACGCGATTAATCTTCCAACAACAAGGAAAAACCCCTTTCTTGTAAGAAATGTTGATAAGTCTGCAAAATATTGGTGCGAGTTCATTTACGCACTTATTGAGTACGGTGACGGGCACTACCTACTATTCCCACTAGTTTGGGAATAGTAAGTAGTAAGTAGTGCCTTTCCCAGAAAATCGACTATGGAGTGTTCAGATAGAAGATTTGCTTCTTCTATGGCTGTTGTTGCAATTGAACCATACGCTTGTGTTGATGGTGGAATTGTGGATTTTGTAAAGTTCTGATTAACAGTTTCAGCTACCGACCAGAAGGACCTAGACCCATTGGATTTGGCAATTAATTTATCCCTAATTCTCTGATTGTGGAGTTCTTTGCGTTCATTTATCCTGAGTTTGCAGCTGTTGCGAGCATTAATAAACATGGTTCAGTTTTAGAAACTGGGATTTTTGCGCCACTGCCGGTAGGCGAGATTTTTGGAGGCGACAGCTTGCTCGCAATTTTTGTTAAAACAAGGTTTGTCGTTAGAAAGTCGTTTAATCGAAAAAGGAATATATGCATCCATGGATGATAGAATAACTTCCGTGATTTCAGAAGCACAAGTTGATGGATCTTTAGAGCTGAAACAAACATCTAACCAGAGGAAATTTTGGAAATGGTCTTGAAGATCTTCCCATTCAGCTGATCTGTAATGCCAAACTTTGCGCGGCTTAGATTGTTCCCCAACAGTTATCGGTAGTTTACTCAACAATGAAATGATATTTATGGTCGGAAAATCCCAATCGAGACCTTACGGTGACTGTGTTAATTTCTGGATCACGGTCAGGAATCCTGGTTGGCTCATTTATAATCTAAGTAAGTCCGCTGCTTACTGCAAAAGCCTCAGCTTCGCGACCTTGTTCGTCGTTGATATTTGAAAATTTTACCCATTGTTTATTGTGTTCATTGAAGTTACCGGATGTGGAAATTCGGATATGGAAATTTCGGCTGGAGAGATATTTTACCTCCAAACCCTAGAAGCACCATTATGCATTTTTATTGCTTGTATTACCACTCTTGAAACTGGAAACGTTAGCCTGAGAGCAACTTTACGCTGTCTAAGCCGTTGCGATGGTATCTCACCGGGTGATACTAGCTGGGACCAGCATCTACCATCTATGCAGGTTCCTGAAAAGCTGTTTCAGCAATTTCTTTGATTCGACTATGCTGAGGGGAAAATCACACTGTTCATTTGAACTGAAAGACTACATAAATTAGATATATTGGTTCTTTGGTAATTTTTCACAGATGATTGATATAAAATAGAAAATGCTTATAGACAAGACTCACAAACCCAGGATGTACCCAATTATATAAGATTCCATACAAGATCTTCTACATCCGTAAAATTATTTTTGACTTTCTCAAGTATAGGCAAAACTCCAGAGGTCATTTAACAATAAGGAAAACTCTTTGTGAGATGCCTATAAAAACAGATATTCATTCACTAGTTCACTGACATATCTTGTTGATATTTGATTGTTTCAGGATTAGTTTTGTTAGACGATGTTAGAACAGATATAAAAATGATAATTCACTGTTGAATTTTGAATATAGTTTGAAAAAGTTAATATGCTTTGTCTGCTGTCACTACTATCAAAGGTGGAAATACGGATTTCATGAGGTTTTGACTACTTCGGAAAAGTGAATCCCTCGTATTTTCATTGAAAATATTTTTTCATCGTGCATGTATATATCTTTCTTTGGCAAAGTCATCAGACCGATTTTTCTAACAATATCATGAAAAATTGATCAAAAATGATACACATAGTTAATTTATAACTCAAATTATCTGATGATGCATTGCTTAATTTCCATCTGTACTTAGAAGGCCGCTTCTTTGACAGAAAAGTGTAGGTTTCCACGACTGATAAAATGACTTAAGGAACAGGAACACTTTTTTGAGTCGGGTGTTTCCCGGGTTTGGAGGCGACTGGTGATTTTTTAGTTAGTAATTGAGTCTATGAAGAAGCCAACTTGTTGGCTCCTGGTGTTTCAGTTCTGGTGTTCAAGAACACTGCTGGTGCTGGATTTATTCAACGCCAAAGGTTCAACGCCTAGATTTCATAGTTGAGTGTTGATTTGAAAGATTAAAGGGTTTTAGATCAAGATTTTGGTTCATTTCATATTTTGCGAGACGTTCAAATCATTCCACAATCCCATATTTGCGATCTTTCTTATCACTGATGATTGAAAAAAAATACCTGATATCTAAGTTTCAGCTAAACTCTCTCTGTATATAGGAAATCATCAAATTCGTTAGTATATATTTTCTTCAATGGGTTTCTCTATTTAACTTTCATGATGTGAACAGAACGTAGTTAGAAAAGTTACAAAATAATATAGTTTTACGGAAAAAGTGAATGATAACCAAATATGTGTTCTTGATAATACAATTCGTTCAAAAATATCAGACCAGGAAGTTCTACGGAGCAATTGGAAACCTTGGTGTTTTTAGAAACCCTGTATAAATTTTGAATGAAATTTTTCAGTAAGGCAATCGTCTTGAAGTAGCTGTACGATACACCCAAACAAATTGAAGCGGATCATGTGTCTCCATAAACAATCTCTGATTAAAAAGCAATACTGAGGAACAGGCAATAACCACCAGAAGAATACGTCAGTAATTGAATGGAGAGAACAGGCATGTATAATTCAAAACGATTTCGTTCACATGCACCAATGTGGGAGTTTCCTAACAATGGTGACTACAAAATTGGACCATTCTACTCTGATCACCGGACGTTATAATGGTTGTATTCATTTTAAAATACAACCAATTGTTGTTTCTCTTTCTTTTGATCATTTCCATATCATTGTTTTCATCGAAATTACAACGAAATGCTCGTTGGCTGCGATCATATGTCACCGTTGTGATTGCTTGGCAGGTTTATAGAATACAGGAGAATGTATCAAAGTCAAAGTTAATTCATGGACATTCATCTATAGTCTCAAATGATGTACAATTGAATATCAGCTGAGTAATTTTTAAGTAAAAACTCCAATGGTTGTACAAAGAGAAAATGTGAATGTCAGAATATATGTTCTTTTCTACTGCAAAAATAACTTTGAGGGAACGTATTTTCAGAAATGTAGGTATATAGAAATATCGTATCATAAACTATAATTGTATTAGACGTAGATTGCAATAAAAATAATAAAAATAACAAAAATTATCATAGAACTGGCCGATACTTGATGAAAATAATTATAACGTAATCAAAAAACATACTTTTATGTGAGATTTCTATTTGAGATTTCACAAAACCGCGACATGTGTTTCGCTATACAAAAGCATCTTCAGGCGTCCCAATATTGTGATGCCAAAAAAAACACTTCAATGTGAGATTTCCACTTGAAAGTTTACAAAACCGTGACACGCGTTTCTCCATACAATAGCATGTCGCGGTTTTGTGAAGTTTCAAGTGGAAATCTTACATTAAAGTGTCTTATTGAATACATAATAATTCAAAAGTTACACAACCCAAATGTGTTATATTCACATCTGAAAGTACTATCCATTTTTTCAATACTCATTTGAAATATTAGATGTTATTGAATACATCGCTTCTGCTATTTAATCAGTTATGAATTTTTATATTTATAATCTTACATAACTTGGCAATATCTGGATCACTTCATTCATGGTGATTCGAAATTATAAGTGAAAATGATATTGTTAATAAATTGTACAATTTCAATTCAATTCTGATCTCTACATTTGACAGATATGCCCCTCTTGAAAATATTAGAATTACCAAACCTTCCGCTCCTTAGCTCACTCAAAATTTCAGATTTATTGTGAAAGAACGTGATAAAGCCTTCATAAATAAAAAGAAAACAAAATCTGGTAATGATCGTATGAGGTATGAAGAAATGAGAAATTGTACCTTGTCAATAGTTAGAACCGAATAATGGACATATCCCAAATCTGTCTGTTCTGAAAAATACCACGCAAAACCTGGAATGATCTTTTTAACCTCGTTCAAAAAACAATATTCATTACCCAATCACCTATCGAATCTCGATGAAATAAACAACTGTTTTGCCCAATTTGTACAAAATGTTTGTGATAATTGTGATGAAAATATTGAATTTTATAGCAATAATTATTTAATCAGGCAAGATAACTTTTCTCATTTCGATTCGCTACTGAAGAAGCTATTCATGAAATCCTGAATGATATTAAAACTCAAGCTTCAGGGGTTGATAATATTTCAATCAGAATGATGAAACTTTGTAACCTGTTTATAGATGAATATATTACACATATCATCAATTGTTGTTTTGAACGTTCATATTTTCCAGACTTGTGGAAAATTGCCGTTGGGAAACCCATTCCCAAGAATAGTGATCCAGCTAGTTATTCTGATCTCAGAATTATCAGTATACTCCCATCCATGAGTAACATTTTTGAAAGAGTTATTTATTTACAAATTAATTAATATTTCAATACCAATAATCTGTTATCACCATCGCAAAGTGGTTTTAGACAGGGATTTGCATGAAACTCAAATATTATGGTTTTGATAGTGCTGCCTTATTTCTCATTTGGTCTTAGTTACTTGGTCGATCTCAAAAAGTTGTTGTTGATGGTCATCACTCCTTACCTCTCGATATATTATCTCATCCGTCAAGAAATGTAAAATACAGGCGTATGCTGATGACATATAAATATACATGCACTTCAAAATCTCTTCAACACTGATCTTGATTTGATCAATGGGCTATCAAGTGAACATGATTTGAAAATTGATCCTAATAAAACAATGATGATGTATTTTGGATCACAGCAGAATCGTAAATTTGCAGAAAACAATTTCCATTTAGAACTAGGTCATATTATCTTGACTCCTGTTAATACAGCTAAAAACTTAGGGGTGATGCTTGACAGTGATCATAGATTCACTAGTCATGTTA
>WOGN01010671.1:0-10308 GCA_015342105.1 Leptinotarsa texana | reverse complement strand
ATTTAAGAGCCACCGGTAGATAGCTGTTTCAACCTATTGGGCATCGTCAGTACCGGGCAAGCGGTCCTCGAGTGAAGACAAAATGTGAAAAACCAGACAGAAAAGTACTTGACAAAAATAGCTGCGTAAACGCAAATGAAACATAAGTGGAATCACCTATTTGTGTGACAGCCAAGTGAACTTGACAAGTTTTTATGTCAGTGTTAGTGGTTTGACCAATCAACCGACAACTGCGGTAGCAGAAATTTGGGAAGCTAACCTGGAATGCCATTGGAAAATGAATCCATATATTTCTAGAAATGATATTGAATCGACAAAGATTAATACAGTCAAGCCGCTGTGGAAAATAATTCCATGAAAATCAAAAGTTAAATAGATAAGTACTTTCTGATCATTCCCATATTGATTTCAATTTAAAAGCTACCGTTTACGTCGCAGCTATTTTTATCAAGTAATTTTCTGGTTTTTCACATTTTCTCTTCAATCGAAGACCGCCTGCCCGATACTGACGATGCCCAATAGGCTGAAACAGCTGTCTACCGATGGCTCTTAAATTGAAATCAATATGGGAATGATCAGAAAGTACTTATCTATTTATTTTTTGATTTTCATGGAATTATTTTCCAGCAGCTTGACAGCAGACGAACGCAACGCGACAGTTATTCTCAACACCTCTGACTATATTGATAAAATGAGGACACTACTCGATTCCCCGAAATATCAACCCACCGATAGGCACCCAATAACATATCTTGAGAAGAAAACTAAGACTCTTATCAACAACTCCTATCATCCAACCAGTATTTATTAATGTAATCCATCGGAAGTTTTTGATGAATATAAGATCTCGCCTGGAATGGAAAGTGTCTGCTTCTTTTTCAAGTGTTTTGTAGATCACAGAACCAAAAACATGGAACCGTGGATCCAAACACTGGAAAATATGTTTCGTGAACGTTTTCACGGTCAGTCCAAGAAGGCACAAAGAAAACCTGTCAGTCGGTCAGTCAATCATGAATTTTTATCATTTCTTCCAAATAAAGTGATATGTGGATTCGTGAGTGTTATTGTGTTAATTCTAATAAAATAGTAAGATCTTTTTAAGATCGACTCAGCAAAAACACATCATTAACATAATTTTTATCAAGGCCAGAAAAAAGTTGTTAACGTAGGTTTATTTTCATTAATGGATTATTGTGTTTTGAACATTCCAGGAAGGTTATAATCACTAAATTGGGTCGGGGGCGTTTGAAAATCAAGGTATATATACTATTAATAAACCAACTTTTTCCTATCCTTAAATTAGACTAATGCGCGTATTTCAAAAAACTGTTTTTTATTTTTAGATTTAATTTTCGCTTTGTCACTTTGAAGATTGTCAAATTGTGACTGCAAGCTTTCACTGTTAGGCGGTAAAATGTCTTTAAAACCGAGAAGAGTGGATTTTAATGCTACTTGGGGTGCTATTAAAGAAACCATCAAAGGAGTAATTACGCTCGACCATGTAGCTAGGACAGTATGGAATGATAGATTTTCGTGAGTAATTTTTTCAGAGTGTCTAATATACCGTAGGACGGGAAAGTTTCGATTATAATAGAATTTTTTTTCAGAGATGTTTACTCCATTTGTGTAGCCCATCCTGAACCTATGGCTGATAGACTGTATGCTGAAACAAAGCAGTACCTTATTGATCATGTTGCTCGACTCCTAAACAAAGTTCAGGAAGAAGGAGAACAAAATTTGGTGAAAAATTATTTTTTGTACTGGTCTCAGTACTCTGTTGGGAGTCAGTACTTGCACAGTTTATACCTATATCTGAATCAGCAACACATCAAAACGCAAAAGCTTTCTGATGCCGAGATTATATATGGAAGTTCAGATTCTACTGGCGGTATTTAACATTTGATAGAATTGTCATTTACGTTACTTTATTATTGAATTCATCATGCACTGTTTTCACATATTTTATTATGTTTCTTTGCAGGGGAACAGATGGAGATTGGAGAGTTGGCACTGGAAGTGTGGCAGAGTGGAATGATAGCTCCCCTGGGACAGAGATTGGTGAAATTACTTTTAGAAGCTATTGACCAAGACAGAGCCCAGCAACCATCAAGTATACCAATTGAAGCTGTTAGAGGAACAATTCTCAGTTTTGTTGAGGTAATAAAGTGTTTATAAATAAAATCTGTTTTAGCTTAACCAAATCTAAAGTGAATACTTTTTAAAATGCCAAGTAGTTACTTGCATATTTTTATATCTGATGTCAAAACTTCTGCTCCAGTCTACTTTTGGAGATTCCACCATTAAGTCAAAATTGTCAAAGAATTAATCATTTCAGGAATTCACTTTTGGTAATAAAAAATTGGAAATTTTTTATACTTACAAAAAAATCAACTTTTGTAAAATGTAATGTTACATCAGATGAAATAATTGTAAATTATTGCAATATGAGATCTTGCAAAAATCATAATTTTTTTCTGGGTAATGAATATTAGATTTCAAATAGTATTGGTTGAAAAACAAATATGACTGCAGATTTCAGTGACACTTATGAAAGAAAATTTCCTACTAAAAAATGTAGTTATTACTACATTTTAAGAAATATACATTTTCAATTTTAATCATTATAACGAACAATTTGAGCAACACACAAATGTTATTCCACAAAAAATGTAATTGGGTTGAATACTTATGAAAATTGTGATCTTCCTAACAATATTTTTGTTCATATTCATCAGAGTTAGTAAAAATACAAAAAATTATCCAATTGTTTCTGTTTACACCACTCGTTTTATTTAAAAAAGACACAAACGCAATGAATTTAATGATCTACTTATTACCATCCAAATAAGTATAAAGATTATAACTTTTTGTCTGCTCAGGCTATGTAAGGTAGTAGGGAAGTGCACAAGCCTGTTAGAAGAAAACCCATAGAAATTGATAATATTTCTCAATTGACCAGAAATTAATGATATATAATCTTAACTATCATTAGAAAGGATACGAAATATTGTGATTATAACAGAAAAATTAACTTGAAAATCGATTTAAGCTGAAAGGGATCGAATGAGATGAAGTTCTAGGAATTGAAAACAGTTTTTCGCGTTTACACCATTTTTAAAAGGAAAAACTGGAACATCTGGCGTAGAGTAACTCTAAAACAAGCAGTTTTTCCAATCACCAGAAATGCAATACTTTTTTTGACGAATGTTTCACTAACCAAATTGACGTCTTCAGGAGATGAATAAAACAAATCCTTATTCTAAAACTCTCTATTTACATTTAAAAGGGTACACGTTGACTTTCCGATTCACAGCAATGATTTAGGGTATAAATCAGCAGGAAATTTTATTGTGCAAGTTCCTGGTGATTCCAATCGAGTTGTTTACTCCTAACAATAGAACCTCAAATATCAAGTTCACATAGGAAATTGAAAACAACAAACAACGAGGAGTTACCATTCTTGGACGTCTTAGTGATTACAAGTAACCAGTGTCTAGAATTTGATGTTCGTAGGAAGAACACCAGGACTTTCTGAAATTTCTTATAGCTGATACCACTGTCCATGACACAAAATAGAAGGTCTGAACTTTCTTGTTACCTTCTCCTTGAATAAATAAAGATAAGATATTGAGAAAAATGTTAATAGGGACATAGTTGGAAGCAACAGGTATTCTTCAATTATTGTAGATGAGTTAATGAGGAAACATGAATTTAGGGAGAATCTTCAATACTTCACTTTTCAAAAAGCAGATTCAAATTTTATTATTCTTCAGTATGAAGCAAGATACACTTACGGATTACATCTTATTTTCAAAAAGTTTAACATGAAACTAATCCTCAAAACTTCTTGCTCATTTCAAAAAATACAAGTTCACTCTGAAGACGATGGTGGAAAATGAAAAGTCTGTAATTTATATGAGAACTTTAACAAAAAGTATATCAGATGGACGAAGGAAAAAATTGAAACTCGTTTTAATAAACATGTAGCACATTTTGATTTGAAGACTAGAAAATTTTATTGTAAATTGTTAAGGTCGGTAAATGGCACTAGATTTCTGGATATTTTCGAAACTTTGGAAATATCAAAGTGTATCATGAGAACCATGAACAGTGACAAAGGTCCCATTCTAAACAGCGCCCATTGTATTACTTTTAATGAATCACTTTGTCGAAGTTTCACTAGAAAATTTCCCGCAAATTTGTACCCGAAATCATTGATGTGTATCCGAAAGTGAAAGTACGATCTGTTTGACACAAATTGAGAGTTTTAGAGTTAGGAATTGATTATCTTCATCTCCGCATGTCGCCAACTTCATTGATAAAACGCACGTCGAGAAGTATTTCATTTCTGGTGATTGAGATAAGTGCTTGTTTCGGATTTAGACCTTTTTTATACATAAAGAAAAAGAATGACAACTTTTATGTTAACATTTTTTTCGCAAAATAAAATTTTTTGAAAAAAAATTGTTCTGATTTTATGACATGAAAAGTACTTATTTGTGTCAAAGCTTCTTCTACTACTGTGGTAGACATCAAAGGCAATTAGATAACAGTTGAAATGCTTGAGTTCTCAAGGCATAAACCACAATTCACCCCAATTCATTCTCCGTTCCTTGGATAGCTTTAATTCATGTTTCCTATCACAAACATAACAATTTCTACCTTTTTTTTTTATTATTATACTGTTAGTATTTTTTACTCTTGCATTCCTAAGAGGTTTCTTTACTAGTAATATCACGAAGAGTCCCAGTCAAGAAATTGAAATATTATTCAGCCTTGTCCTAGAAAACAGAATGACTTTCTTATTTATTAATGTGTCAATTCAGACATCTTTTGAAATGAACACTTCACAAAGTAGTCACTTATGGAAAGTGCATTCTAAATGCCATAAGGAAGGTAAAATTCTGTATCTTTCGATAGCTCTATGAAGGCTCACTTTTCTTGTGGATGCATGTAATTGTCGTTGATATTCATTACAATTATTAGGTACTTCATTACTAAAAGTGAGGTAATTTATTGAAAAATTGTAATTATCAAAAGCAAAACAAAATTTATGAAAAACTAGAAAAATTACCAGATAACTAATTTTTTGCATGGAGTAAACTGGCACAACCTACCTAAATTGAATATTGTGTCTGTTATTTCATACCAATTTTGTTACTGTCGAAAGATCCAACGAAAAAGTCCCCCGTAGAAGTTTCATTTACTTTCATAAACAATTATGTTGTAGTTTTCTAGGAAACAAATTAGAGGAAATCAAATGTTTTGTATTGAAAAAGAATGGAAGTGGCAAGTGAATGAAGGTCTGAATCAGGCAATTGTTTAAAGAAGGAGTCATTTCATGAGTTTTTTTTAAACAAAACAGAGTTCCTGAAATAGTCGATTTGTTACTTTTGAATGGCCACATATTCGAAAGTAGATTGGAGCGAAAAAGTTTTGATTTTAGATTCTTGATTAATGGACAAAATATGTAAAAGTAATTGAAAATATTTTAAAATCTGCACGGCTATTGAAACGAATATTTGCCAAATCTGAATTTACACTGAGTACACTGACTTTGAACATTTCATGACTCTCTTCTAGATGCAGGGCTATAGAAAAAAAGGACAGTTGCAGTTGTACCAAGAGTTATTTGAAGAACCTTTTCTTGATGCCAGTGGAGAACATTTCAAAAGAGATGCAGAAGGTTTATTACAAGAGAGAAATGTCAGTTTATATATGGAAAAGGTTAAGGCTAAAATAGAAGAAGAGTTATTTAGAGCGAGGCGGTTTCTTCACCATAGTTCTCTACCTAAAGTGAGTCAGTTGTAAACATTCAGTATGTTTGCATTTATGTTGTCTTTTTTAAGGTATCCAACAGATGCGAGACTCATATGGTGGCTGAACATTTACAATTTTTATACAGCGAGTGTATGAATATGGTTCAAGGAGAAAGGAGGAAAGATCTATCCAATATGTATGACTTACTCAAAAGTGTTCAGAATGCTATGGTTGTTCTTGTTGATACAGTGCTTGATCACATTAAAACTCAAGGATTAGTAGTAAGTAATAATATGAATCAATGTTTATAGTGGCAGATTTATTGTTGTCAATTATAATGCAACATATCAAATCTGACTATTTACTATTTATTCCAGGCCATCGGTAACTTACAAGGAGAAAATATCCACATAAACTTTGTCGAGAACCTTTTGGCTGTATATAAAAAATACAAGCAATTGATACAGGACGTTTTTAAATCAGACCAGAACTTCATGGGTGCTTTGGATAAGGCCTGCAATTCAGTTATAAATCACAGACCGAATCAAGGTAGATCCTCCTGTAGAAGTCCAGAACTATTGGCAAAATACTGTGATACTCTCCTAAAGAAATCTAGTAAAGGAATTAGCGAAACAGAAGTAAGTTGATGTATTCAATTTTAAGTAAATGTAACCTAATACAGCTTAATATAAGATTTTCACTACAAATTTCACAGTGAAAATCTTACAGTATTGATAAGTTTTAATATAGGTTTTCATCAAGTATCGGCCAGTTAATTTTAGACCTATTACTTTATTGTCAAGTTTATATAGAACTGAACAACAGTGGTTCGGAAGAATCGCAAATAGGTTGGAGGAATCATACCTCGCCAACAGAACTCGGATTGTTAAAAACAAATACTCAATCAAAAATAGACATTCGAAGGTCATTTACCATGTTTGCAAGTGACACTATGCTAATGTGTTATTAAATTATAATTGAACTTCGAAAAACTAATATCTCCAAGGGCTTAATGAAGATTAAACAATGAAGTGATTCAAATTAGCTTTGTTTCAATAAAAACAAAACCAATTATATTGTCATTTGAGTTTATCTCTAATGACTTTTATCTAGGCAGCCATAATGCCAACAACAAATCATATACAAATTTTTTGAGTATATACTTAGATGATAAGCTAAAATTTAAGGAACACATAAGAAATTTTAATAAAAAATGGCCTAAGGCTATTTGCTAGGCATTCATAATGATAACTAAGGAATTGAGCTTTAACTCAGACTGATTGGCTTCTTTTTAATATATGTGAATTACCTAATATATTATCTTCAGTCTCTCAGTAGTACCCATTGCTGCATATGCTATTTATATACACATTAGTATCACTTGTCAATGTAAAGTAACTCTCTTTGAAATATCGGACACAATATACGATAGTGATGATATGGGCCGAGAAAAATTACTCAACTCTGAATCTCAGTAAAACAGCATTGTTGAAGTTTTAAGTTGTTTATGCCTAGGAAACATTCAAAATCTGCCTCATCTTCAATAATAATGAAACCTGCTATGCATTAAGATTTATGCTAATAATTGTGGAAAGCAAGTTCTGATTAACCTACACCGTACAACAATTGGCTGTCACATTCGATGTGGTTTCTTGAGCCAGAGGTACGAGTTCTTAGAAAAATATGCAATCAAAACAGTTTGGCAATGAGGATGGTGCCAGTCTTGCAGAAACTCTTTCACCGAACTGAGAATATTTACTGTATGTAATTGGTTTGTATATATATGAACTCTTACTTATGTTAGAAAAAAATATTGGGTAATTTGTATTACCTCAACCGGACCAGCTTACCACACAGAGCTAGGGATTTGATGTTGTTTGAACCACATTGAAATACCAGAAGAGTCTGCTACATCTGAAACTGAAACTATTCAACAAAAGATATATTTCAATAAAAAATACACCAAATCTACCCATATTCAATACAAGGCTGAAAAAAATGGCATCAACATTTATTAGTTTTAAATTCAATATTAATGTGTTGTCTTTTTACCTGTAATTGTAATTCTAATTATATGGCTATTGACGTCTTCCTTATTGTATGAAGATGATTTCAACAAGAGAAATATTGTTATTAAGGAATCAAACCTGCAATACAGTAATTCATGTTGGTTGTTCTGGAAGAATCAGTTAATGAATTCATTATTTGTTCTTCAGAAAAGAGCAGTTTGGTACTTTTGCAAAAGTAAGCAAATGGCTCATCCTATTTTTATCAATCGTGGATTATTAACTCTATGCTCCATATTCATCTTCAAAACAGTCCACCTAATATATAAGTCCAAGTCAAATCAAAGATCGTCTAATACATATAAAATTGGCAATATATATTTTTCTAAACCGAGTGTAAGCTCGGTTGTAAGCTGACTTAACTTACTTTTCTTCCAATAGAATATGCCTTGCAACTTTTGTGGAAACATTGGGTTTCGTACTGAATAAAATATGATGTCCAAATTTGTAGTAAATACATCTATATTCCAGTAGTTATTACTTGAAAAAAGGTATGTGATTGTAAAAATTTTATTTAAAAAAATATTACTACCGAGTCCAAAAGAAACCTGAAAAATTTTGTTGACTAAGTTGAACCTAGAAGAGCAAGAACTACCACCAGTAAAACACTGACATTACCAGAGAGTTTTTATAAGAACGCAGATTTCTGTCCTGTACTAAAAATAGAAATTAAAATATTAAAAAAAGAAGAATTGAAAATGAAATAAAAGTTGATTGTATTAGAAATTTTCGGCTCCTTTTTGAATAATTTATTTTCTTTTTGTTGCTATGATACTTTTCAGGTAGACGAAAAACTAGCTGAAAGTATAATAATTTTCAAGTACATAGATGATAAAGACATTTTCCAGAAATTTTACTCTCGAATGTTAGCAAAAAGACTAATCCATCAGCAGACACAGAGTATGGATGCAGAGGAGGCTATGATTAATAGACTGAAGCAGGTATATACATGTGTAACCATAATACTTTGATACATAAATCTATAATTGATTTTGGATTCAGATAATCAATTGAATGAATTTAATAAAAAAATATTTTTTTAAGGCTTGTGGCTATGAGTTCACCAGCAAACTCCACAGGATGTTCACTGACATGTCTGTTAGCACTGATCTAAATAATAAGTTTGGATCGATTTTGAAGCAAGACAATATAGATTTAGGAATCAATTTCAGCATATATGTGTTGCAAGCTGGGGCTTGGCCACTTGGACAGGCTATTGTCACCTCATTCTCACTGCCTCAACAACTGGAAAAAAGTGTACAAATGGTCAGTATGTTTTAAATAAATTTTTATATTTTCATAAAAATTGAAATAGTTTGCACTTATACGAGAATAGGCTTTCAAGTAGTGACATTACTAATGTGTAATTTCCATTTGTCTTCATCCAAGTTCTATTCAAACTCTTGAGGAAAATGTATCAGACATTTTTATATACTTATTTTAATAGAAACTGGAAGAAAATAGCTAACAGTTAATTTCTTAAAATTAACATGACATTTGATTTAAAATTTATCCAGCTTATATTCATATTCATTTTTTCCTTTCCAGTTTGAAAGTTTCTATCACAACAGATTCAACGGCAGAAAATTAACTTGGTTGCATCACCTGTGTCAAGCTGAACTTAAACTTGGTCACCTGAAAAAATCATATGTTGTCACCGTTCAGACTTTCCAGATGGCAATATTGCTACTATTTGAAAACACAGACTCTTTGACATGTAAGGATATCAGGGAGACATTACAGCTGAATAACGAACATTTTCACAGACATATTGTTAGTCTTATAGATTCGAAACTTCTTTTGGCAGACTCGGAGGTGAGTATTTTAATCTTGTAATCAAGAGTTTGTTAGAATTTAGACTTGTAGGAACTTTCCTCAGAAGTCACCCTCAGGCTGAATATGGATTACTCCAATAAAAGAACCAAATTCCGAATTACAGCTGCTGTTCAAAAAGAAACACCCCACGAAGTAGAACAGACATTGAATTCAGTAGAGGAAGATAGAAAAATGTACCTGCAAGCAGCTATCGTCAGAATAATGAAATCCAGGAAAGTCCTCAAGCACAATCTTCTGATTCAGGAGGTATGTCAAATCAGGCTAATGTTGAAAAAACATCAGCTCTGTCTTGGGGATGTAATTTGGATATATGAATGAAATTCATCTTTTCTCAAATTTCAAATTTTGGACTGGTATTGTTAATACAATGACCAGAAATATGAGGATCTGAAGAATAACACAAAAAAAATAGTTTCAGAAATAATGCATGTTTCATTCACATAGCAAATCAAATAATTATTTGGTTTAACGGAGGAAAATTACTTATAAATTATTTATTTGTATCCAAACAGACCTACTGGTCTTATTACATGGGCTTGGCCCATGTAATAAGACTTAACACTATGATTTCTTACAATATTAGTTTTAATTCAACAAATAAGAGAAACTATTTGAGTAGTGATTATAATAAGTTAACATTATGATG
>WOGN01010669.1:0-10308 GCA_015342105.1 Leptinotarsa texana | reverse complement strand
TCTCCCAATATCAAATAAGGATTTTTGGAGAATGGACACCTTAAAATCACATAAATAATAATTAAATCCCAGCTAATCAAACTATACTTTGCCAAAAGAAAATATTTCTTATCAATGAGGAGGTTCAAGAATTGGGATATTCAATTATGAGGTGATCATTGAAAATTAAGGAAGATAATACATACAATCAGAACAAAAAAAAACACTATTAAAATACTTATGTATATCAATGAAAAGCACTTGGAATAAGTTTTTAAATAAACACCAATAGTAGTTAAGAGATGTCCTAATCTTTTGTTGCACGTAGCCATTGAAGAAAGTTGCAGTTTGAAAAGTACAATCAGAAATATTTTAGACAGGGGAAGAGTAGCAGTGTCAAAACCGAAACCCTCGCATTTTCATAATTTATGAATTTTCGTTCTCCCAATATCAAATAAGGATTTTTGGAGAATGGACACCTTAAAATCACATAAATAATAATTAAATCCCAGCTAATCAAACTATACTTTGCCAAAAAAAAATATTTCATATCAATGAGGAGGTTCAAGAATTGGGATATTCAATTATAAGGTGATCATTGAAAATCAAGGAAGCTAATAAATACAAACAAACCAAAAAACACTATAAAAACTTATTCCAAGTGCTGTTCATTGATATTCAGGACTAAGTTTTCAAATAAACACCAATGGTAGTGCTATGTCCTAATCTTTTGTTGCAAGTAGCCATTGAAAAAAGTTGGAATTTAAAAAGTAAAATCAGAAATATTTCAGACAGGGGAAGAGTCGAAGTGCCAAAACGGAAACCTTTGCATTTTCCAAACGAATTTTCATTCCGTTCTATTGTCAGGTCGTTGAATCTCTTTCGATTGTTGAAATAGCCATTGTAATATCTACTTACTTTTATGGAATGCAATGGACGGAGGAAATGAACCGCATACTAATTGGAAATTGTTAAGACATTTTGTTATTCATAACTGATATGACTAATCGTCACAACCATTATGATATTCACATTGTCAAATATTTTGAATGAGTGCGGTTGATGGTTTGTTTATTCTTGATAAAGTGAAGAAGAATTATCGATCGAACGGTTGATTTCGAAGTGTTTGAAAAATATAATGTCCAGTAGTATTTCATATTTGTTACGTTGTAGTTCTATTTAGATTCTTTCGGGTATGTACCACATTATTGCTGAATTTATTTTTGTTGTGCCGTTTTGAAAGCATCGTCATCTGTCAAGAAAGGTACATTTTCGAGTGTGTATATTTGAAAACTTTTATCTTCGCTCTTTCAGACAATGATTTTTTTGTTTGACTGCAAAGACAGTTTTCATGAATAGTATATAAATAATCTTACTCTCAGCTGATAATGGTGTGTATTTTGCAATTTCAAAAATAAATTATTAATTCTGATGGCCCAACATTATTATGCACAATATATTCTTTGGTTCTGGTTGAGTGAAAACACAGTGTTTGAAAACTGTTGTGCATTTATCCATCAATATTTGTAATAACTCCGGGGTAAAATGAATGCTGTATAATTGAAATGAATAAATCTCAAAACAGATATACTCTTTTAGAATAACTCCTATATCTTTAAATAACATATTGTTCATACAATTACCATGCTACTATAGTTGCAACTCAAAATAAACCAGCATTTCAGTAATCTCACAAAATTACTTCTTGCAAACACCAGGGGGCGTCGCAATACGTTTTGTTATCAATTCTTTCAAGCTTGAAATTTTATTTTAGAATTCGCCATGACGAGTTTGAAAATCACAGTAGTGGGAGATGGTATCGTTGGAAAGACCTGCATGCTGAGTACTTATACCAAAGGAGTTTTTCCAGCAGAATACGTACCAACAGTGTGAGTTACTTTTCTATAATCATTCTTTGATATACTTAATAACATAACTCGAAAGGTGGTGACATTAACTATCTCATCCTTTAAATACGGATTACAAGAGTTTGTTGAGTTTTGAGGAATTTAATGTTGTTATGAATGTGACTTGAAATTTTCACGTTCTATTCAAATAGAGGTTTCAATTATCAACCGGACAAATTTTTTTTGAAGTATTGAACTTAAAAAAATCAAGAATAAATGAAAATACTTCGTACTCTGATCAAAATCCCATCAAACTCATGTGAGAGAAACCAAGGCATATATCAAGTGCCCTAAAAATGATTGAATATATGAAAGTGAATTTGAACTATTAATTATCACAAAGTAAAGAAGCGCAAGTTCTCGTGTTGCTGTTTTATCGACGATTCATACTTTTTTGCAAAGATTATTCAAAATGTTTCGAAACCAAATTCTGGAGGAGAATCCTACATACGATTTTGTTCTCCAAAAATATCTAAATGTATAGATTTTATCATAAGCGATTGAATACAGAATTTTTCTATTTTATTCAATTATTCGAATTTTTGTTATTCTTTACAAAATTATAACTTTATTTCATAACATGTCTTTATGAAATTTACTTGGTTTCATATTATAAGAAAACGACAAATTCATATATGTTGCAACCATGTTTTGCAGAAATAACAACATTGAAATATTCTGAATATACTGACGAATATACACTATTCATGATAATAATAAGAAATGTTCACAATGTAAACTTCATTTCTTGGCAATGCTGCTAACCCATGTTTCTCACTAATTGTTTTTAAATTCATTTTCTTATCTTCACATTAATCACATTCATATTTTTGTTGTCGTCCCCCACTCGGGATAACTTTTTACCATACAGGTGGATTTTGTTTTACCGGAGTGAATAGAAATTTTACATTTCAATCAATATCAATTCAATTCAATATCAAAATTGGAGTTTTTTCGAATTCTTTGTTCAGTTTTGTAGTTTTTTCATATTCACATCATTATAATTAGTGAAGTACCTATGTACCTTGTTGGAAAAAAATGCTACTTTATAAAAATATGTTGAAATATCGATGCAACAAACAAAGTTTACGGTTAAAAAACCTGAAGTGATTTGATTGTGGCCACTATGCATCAAACCAAAATATATAGAAAGGTAAACACCCATTTATATTGTAAATATTTTAATATTTTTTTACATACATATTTGACAGATAATAGCAAACACACGAGTAAGTTTTCAGAGAAATTGGATGATCGAGAAACCAGTGAAGTTCAGTAGTGTGTTGCAGATCCTCGATGTCTTATACACTCGTGGATATGTCTGGGCATTGTCCTGATAAGGTGGTCTATATCCTGTTGGGGTATATCTCATTCCACCCTACTTCTAACTCATCTCTAAGTGCTGCCAAAGTTGGGGCTGTTGTAAATTCTGCAGTCTGCAACCAAGAATATCCCACACATGTTCGATCGGTGAAAGATCGGGTAATCTAGTTGCCCATAATAAGCGGTTAATGTCAGGCTGATCCATGAAGTTACTCTAGCTACATGCGGTTTAGCGTTGCCTTGTTGAAGTATTGGGTTCTCGATGGTCTCATGATATGGAAGGACATCAGGCTCCACTACTTCGTAACGAAGAGCTGTTATGTTGCTTCTAATAAAGACTAAAGGTGTTCTGCTACCATATGCAATGGCACCCCATACCATTAAACCAACAGTATGGTGAACATGCACATCAAACTGGGGATCTCGTCTTTCACCACGATGCCTTCTTACTCTTGCTCGACCATCGCGCATACCGAAACAAAAGCGAGATTCATCGCTGAAGACTACGCGGTTCCACTGTTGACCCTAATTTATTCTATCTCTGAAACAGAGCAATCGGTTGCGTCGATGCTCGAGAGTCAGTGATAAGGAAAAATCCGAAACTTATTCGCCGATATATTGTACGCATTCCAACAACCCTTCGGTGTTCTTCAAACCACTGATTCGCAATTGCCCTAGTAGCACTTTATTCTTGGCCTTCTTGGGCCAAGCCTGATAACATCTTAGAATAGTACGCAAAGATCGATTGGTTCTTCTTGAAATTTCTCTAACTGAAAAACCTGCCTCACGTAAGCCAACAATTCGTCCTCTCTCAAAATCACTAAGTTGACGAATGAGACGAAGTTTTCAAACTCGAGGCATAGTGATAACAATACGATACACTTTACATCAAACTCTTTAACAGTTAAGGCACAAATAATAATAAAAGTTGGAGAAATGGTAACAGTTCACAAAACTGGCCAGAATATAAATGGATGTTTAGCTCTTTTTGTCACTTAGTATATTGAACGAAAGTATGATAGCAATTTTTCTTAGCATTCCTGAACGAGTTTGAAGTGTTATAATCTGCTCTCTCCATTGTTTGATCTGAGAACAATAAATATAGTTATGGAACATACAGTAACATTTGTAGTTACTCAGATTTGGAATTTGCGACGAATAAAAAAAATCTATTTGTTGCACACTTTATAGACCACAGTATATAGTCATTTTCTGTTGAACACAATACTTTTATGGACCCTGCATTTATAATAAGCAAACATGAAGTACATTTTTCTGTGTCCACCTTATAAATTTTTGCGAACTCAGCATGATACATGATGAATTAATAGAAGATAATGAAGGCTATATTTTTACCTATTTCGATAATAAAATTAACAATCTCCTTTATAGATTCGAACACTATGGCCAGAAAATAACAGTAGACGACGTCGAATATGATATGACATTATGGGACACAGCTGGACAAGAGGATTATGAAAGGCTAAGGCCTCTTTCCTACCCGCATGTAAGTAAGCATCATGTAAGCATGTATAGTCTATACATATGAAGTCAATCCGAACAGCTAAAAAAGAATAATGTACCGGGTCTGATAAATTTTCTAGTTAATGCCATATAAACCCTCCCACAAAAAAATGATGATTAGTTTTCGTAAATTACACCACGCCACTCATGTCATACGAAGAAACTGCCGACGTTCGGTAACTATTTAGTTTTTATGGCATTCGAATTGACTTAGTATTAACGTGCGTAATTCCCATAAAAGAGAAAAGTTAATAGAAAACCACGATCCGTGATTTATTTTTCATATCAACGTCAGCTATATTGCGATTATCTATATTTATCATTAACGAAAATCAGACATTCCTTGCAATGATACGAAGTCTACGTCATAGATTACTAATACATGAATCATTAACGCGGTTAAATTCGAAAACATTTTGTTTTTAATATTTGATGACAACTTTAACAGCAATTTTGAACATTACTATTGTAGAGCTTCCTTTTCTAGTCCAGTTGCAACTTAGCACGAATGTAACAGTTGGGCTGAATAGTTCGTAGGCTAACACAGAAAAACTTTTTTTTCGATACCATTTTTATAGTACGATTTGTATTTAGCCTCAAAATAGGCCTCAGTTTTAATGATTGGCGCTATTTTTTTCCAGTCAGCATTTTCTTAAGGTTTGAGAACAGAGAAAGTCTCTGTGAGTCAGATCTGGAGAATATGGTGGATGCGGGAGCAATTCAAAGCCCGATCCCTACAATTTCGCCATTGTTTTTATTGACTTATGACACGGTGTATTGTCTTGGTGAAACATCACTTTCTTCTTCTGAAAATGCGGCCGTTTTTTCGCGATTTGTCCTTCAAACGCTCCAATAATCGCTGTTGATGGTTTTTCCCTTTTCAAGGTAGTCGATAGTTACCCAAAATTATTTTGTGGGCTTTTTTTGATGTTTTCATCGGTAACAACCTCTTTGAGGCGTTCACTGCGTGCATCGTCTTCGGTGCTTATTTCACTTCGTTTAAACTTAGCAAACCACTTCTCAATGGTTGATTTTCCTGGTCCGAATAATATTAATCAAACTAAGCCTTGGCCTCAACATGTTTTTTACGCCAAAAAGCAGTGCTTTATTGACACACGCAATTCCTTTTTATCCATTTTTTCGAACTAACAAATATTGCTTCTCTCCAAATGTTCTATCCCACAAACTAAGAGTCCGACAGCTGTGAAATTGGTTCACATGTCTTTTGAAGGTTGGGGTTAACTAAAAATCATATTAATTTAATACTAGGGGCGCCATCTGTGTGTTAGTTTACAAACTTTTCAGCACGCGTAATAAAAAAATGTATAATAATATTCAAGTGCATTTAAGTTTGGTAATTCAAAGAGCAATTTGGGAGGTAGCTGCTGAGATCGTACCGAGTCTGTTAATATGCGATGTCATATATTACTTTTTGATTGCATATTATTAAACCAGTGTTGCCAATGACTTATCGACGAAATATCCATACCATCCTACTGAAATACTCGATTTTTATTTTTCTCTAAAACCATTTCAACTTTTTTACAGAGAGTTACAATAATAAAATGCGATTACAAAAACAAAGTTGTTTCACAGCTATAACCTACATTATTTGACATTTTCAAGAGAGAAAATTAAATTGTTATTCCATTCTAGAATACTTCGTATATAAGACCAAGAAGATGAATCTCATTGCGTTATTCCAGCACCAGGTTACGCCTGTAAACACGAGTCATCCTGTTAAGAAAATCTAAAAAATTTGGACAATTTGAATTTAAACAAAACTTTCGTTCAAGAAGTGAAAGCTTAAATTATCAACCATTAACACTAAAGAGATTGCATACAAAAAGGAGTTTTTTAATAATAATAATATGTTTTTATTCATCACAATAAGAAGTATAAATTAAATAAAATTCAAAGAAATGATAAATAGGCGGAGTTCAGCTATGAGAGCTGCTTTTATCTCCTATTATGTTAACAGGTTTTGAAAATTAACCATTGAATTTTAAGAATACATGGAATTCTGATGATTTTTTGAAGAATTATTGATTGATTTTGAATGTAGTTGTCCCATTGAGAATTTGAAACAAAATATTAAAGATATTGACTTTTGGAGGAATTATTTGAGATCCTGGCAAAAAATGTGAAAAAAATTAAGAATGCAGGAAAAAAGCAGCAGTTCTCTCTCACACAGAATACTCAAACCGGACAAAACATTGATATTTATACTAAAACACATATATACCAAGAATGACAATGAAGAAATTGTTTAATAGCACACCATTTTTACTTGAATAATGAAACAAACAACGCATTAAGGACGTGTTGGTTTTATTTTGATTGAAAACTTATGGAATGTCATATTGTTTTACAATATGTTATCAATCTTTTTATAAATTAATGGTGGTGTTTAATACAAGGGCGGTACTAAGGTCACGTCTTGTGGGGCCTGGGGTCACCAGCAGTCACACCAAACTTTAAAAATAAATATAAATAGCGTTGAAAACAAACCAGAAGTTTTTTTATTATATGATTCATAACTATTTTGGAATTTTTCGAATTTCAGATTGAAGACTTGATTGATATTTCTGAGGTAAAGAGTATTATGATTTCTTTCAATTTTATAAATCGATGAATAATTAGAACATTGCGAGTGAGAATCAGAACTGTAATTTCTTTAGAAAAACTGTAATAATCCTTGTACCTACTTATAGAGGCTAGTTTAGACGACTTTTTGTGAGAAGTACTGTTTTGAATTTTATAAAAATCCATCAATTATTTTTTTTCCAGACAAACTGTTTCCTTGTTTGTTTCTCCGTCGATAAAAACTTGGCATCCTACGATAACGTTGCCCTAAAATGGGTTCCGGAAGTAAGACATTTTGGGCCTAACGTTCCAATACTCTTAGTAGGTATGTATAATTTCAATTTAATCATAAAAAAAATAACAAAAATCCGATTTGCATACACTAAAATTATCTAAACTAACTAAATGATCCACCATGACTATAAATAAAAAAAAATTATAGTAAAATACACGAAATTGTAGTTTATTGCCAACGTTTCTGACTTTATGGACTCCATCATCGGGGCGCTACAATGAAATACTTTTACGAAGAAACAATATACATGCCAATACATATTGCAATGTGACATACTTTTTTTAACCTCATTGTGGATTTTTAAACGGTTTTATTTAGCTTGCCATGTTTGTTTGGTTATTCATTTGTTTGGGTCAAATTTGGTATAAATGGAAGTTTGACCCCTTCCTGTTGATCTTTTTACCTGATATTTGGTACACACATTTAATTTTGATGACAATAAAATTTAATAAATTCTGTATCATTGTAAATCCAAGATGGCCGCAGTTACAAAATAGCGAATTATGTTTTAGTTTTCAGTGCATTATTTTTTACTTATTTAATTATTATTGTTATATTCTTTCCACAATATGGACATTAAAATTATGTCATATTGCAATATGGGTTGGCAAGTAAATTGTGAGATTATTTTATTGTAGAGGCCTGATGATGGAATTGATAAAATTAGAAAACGTTGGCAATGATCTAATTTTTTAATCTACGAATTTTTTTATCTCTTTCCCAACAAAAACAATATTTCATTATTTATGTACTTTTTCCTAGAAATCTTGTTTTTATGAGTGCATATGACATTTTAAAAAAATTATAGAGAAAAAGAATTGCTAGAATCCACAATCATCTTTCAGTGTTAAGTGGCCTATTCCTGACTCTTGAAACTTTATATAGGTCATATTTTTCACATCTACATCAAATGAAAAAACACAATAACACATAATAGTATAATTATTGAATATCATATACTTTGCATCATAACTGTACTTTCTCTAAGAATTACTTACTAATGATTTTATCTTTGATGCATTTAATTAGAATGAGATAAGAGTGAAATTTTAAGTAACATATTTATTGAGTAGCAGATATTTTAAATTCAATATGTGTACTTCAAAGTAATCTTTTAAATATTGGATTTGTGACATGTAAACTTATTTTTTGTTAAGACCATTTTACTGAAGAAATTAATTTATTTCAATATTATGAGGTATCCCATCGGGAGGCAACAATGTCAATGAAAATTAATGAAAACTCGGCAGCAATATGCATCCATAGATTATTCACGAATATACTTGAATTGAGTTCTCTATCGAACCAGAAAACAATAAAAGATTTTCGTTTAAGCCTCGATTACCTAGTTTCTTGAGACGTATTGACACATTCGTCATCAAATCTCTTTTTTTTAGCTACTAAAATTGATTTGCGAGACGATCCAAGTTTAGCGTGTTATACGACAGAAGAAGGGAAAAAACTGAAGAGGAAAGTGAAGGCCCAAGGTTACATGGAATGTTCTGCGCTGAAAATGGAAGGACTAAATGAAGTGTTCGAGGAAGTTATTAGAATATACAGTAAAAGTAAAAATAAGAAACCTGCCTCTAGGCCGTGTGTGGTACTATAGACCAAATATTAAAATTTGTATTCATAATAAAACTTTATAGTCATTTGGAGTATGCAGGAACCAGAAGAAAAATAATTAAGTTATTTCATTAAAAAAAATGCTCATTCTTATTAAAACAAGTGAAATTGTTGTATAAATAATGTATTCAAGTGACACTTCATTGTGAGACTTTTACTGAACAGTTGACAAAACATGTTTCGCTCTATAATAGCCTCCTCGGGCGAGTTCATAAACGCCTGAGCTTCCTTAGGCGTGTTTATAAACGCCCGAACAAGCTGTTGTATAGCGAAACACGTGTTGCGATTTCGCAAACTGTCACTAGTCAGTTTACAAAACCGAGACACGTGTTTCAATAGCTTCCTCAGACGTGTTCATACTCCTGAGTATAACTGAGATAACTGAGGAAGTTATTGTACATAAACTCCTGTTGCGGTTTCGTGAACAGTACAGTGAAAATTTCATAATGATATTTTAGTGTGAACTCTAGTGAAAATCTCAAAATAAAATTTCATTGTGATAAAGTTTTATTATGACATTTTCACTGGACAGTTTACAAAATCACAACCGTTTTATACTGAAACACTGTCCAGTAAAAATCTCAAAATATATTTTTATCTCACAATGAAAAGTTATCTCACGTTAAAACTTCATAATGAGATTTTCACTGGACACTTTACTAAACGGCAACACGTGTTTTATAGTGGAAAACTGTTTTGTAAACTGTCGAGTGAAAATCTCACAATAAAACGTTATCTTACAATAAAGTTTAATTGTGAAATTTTCACTGGACAGTTTACAAAACCGCAACACACGTTTCGCTATACAATAGCTTCCTCAGGCGTTTATGAACACGCGTGAGGAAGGCCAATTACAACACATGAAGGTACCCCTGTGCAGAATTTTTAAAATTGTTTGGTTCTTCACTTTTGATTTGTCAATCATTCTTAATTTCATTATCAAAAATGTTTTTATCCTCACAATATAGTCTGACAACTTTGATAATTAATTTATAATTGTAATCTTTAAAACTTTCCAATAAAGTGCTTTTCATATTAAGAATGATCTTTTTTATATTCTGTATAATA
>WOGN01010667.1:0-10309 GCA_015342105.1 Leptinotarsa texana | reverse complement strand
TATCTTTTTAGTAAGTATTCATTATTCATTGTTGCGTATATGTATGATTAAGTATACCCATGGACAGGGTCTTCAAGAGCCTATATGGGAAAATATATTTCTGGAATAATTGTTTACAATGTATTCCCTAATCATGTAAAAAAATGTTCTTTTATAATTAAATATTACTATTATTATTATTAGTAGTGATGGTGTATGTCGTATCATCCTCGTATGGATCAAAAATTGTCAAATCTGGAAATTTCAAGGGCCTATTCTACTTTTAACTACTTTCCACTTTTTCAAAGGACGCCCCAAAGGGCTGAGACCACTAATTGATGACCAAGTTTATCTGGGACGCATTCGAACATGTCACTCATCGATAATCTCGAATTGAATTTCCTTCCCGGTTCAAAATACTTCGAAATCTTCCAATCCCGATCGGCAATACGTCAAACGTCACTACTCTCGAACAGGATATTGATAAAGTAATCGAAAGCGGTCCCTGCAGCCGCAACAACAAATTCACATCGCCTCCCCCAGTGATTGTCATTAGAGGATGCCTAATTAATTCCCGACTGGGGTTCCCGATACTGGAACAATTATCCGTCCACAGGGTGTCTTCCGCCGCATCACGCAGATCTGAAAAACATCCCCTTGGGCGTTCATTGCAGAGATGCACACGAGGAGTCGATCGTGATGAAGGGGCTGTTTTTTTTTTTAGTTTACACAGCGCGAGACGGTGGAAATGTCGGTTTTTCGATGTTTATTTGGAGCAAATAAAGGGTGGGATAGACCAATTAATTGACGAAGCCCAGAGACTTATACAGTATGTATACCGCAAGTTCAATCCTTCGTATCATCATACTTCAACATTTTTTTGTGGCATTCTAACTAAAATACAACGTACATACATTTCTCATTATAGTATGTCTCAGGTTTGTGATTCACCAAAATTGAATAACCTTTTCAGCTTGCAAAATGACTTCATCATGAAAATTACATCATCTACAATATTTAAAGTACACCCGTTGCTTTCACTATTTCCCTGATAACATTTTTCTCAATATCGTACCCTAATAACCTAGACAGCCTAGGGGCAAGAAAGTACTGGTAATCTTTCTATAGAAATAAAATTCTAGAGCCTGGTTACTTGTAATTACTAAAGAGTTGAACCTGAAAGTAGTCTTCGAAACTTCTTGCTCACTTCAAAAATATATTGGTCAGACAAAGCAAGCTATCGAAACTCGTTCCAAAAAACACGCAGTACACGCTTTGGGGAACGCTCAAAAATATAGTGTCATTTAACACGCCTTGAGAAACGTCCAAAAAATATTGTATCGCTCAATAAGCCTTGGAGAACGCTTAGAAAAATATAGTGTCATTTAACACGCCTTGAGGAAAGCCAAAAATTCTGGTGCCATTCAACACGCTTTGGGGAACGACCTGAAAAATCAAGTGTCGCCCAACACGCCGTGGAAAACGACCAGAAAAATCGAGTGTCACTCAACACGAATTGGAAAACGATCAGAAAAATCTAGTGTCGCTCAACACGCTTTGGGAAATAGCCAGAAAATTCTAGTGTCATTCGACACACTTTGAAGAATGACCAGAAAAATCAAGTGTCGCTCAACACGCCTTGGGAAACGACAAGAAAAATCTAGGGTCGTTCAACAGGTCCTAGGGAATAGCCAGAAAATTCTTGTGTCATTCAACACGCTTTGGGGAACGACCAGAAAAATCAAGTGTCGCCCAACACGCCTTGTGAAACGACCAGAAAAATCTAGTGTCACTCAACACTCCAACTAGAAAGGATCAGAAAAATCTAATGTCGCTCAACATGTTTTGGAAAATAGCCAAAAAAATTTATTGTCATTTCACACGCTTTGGGGGACGACCAGAAAAATAAAATGTCGCTCAACACGCCTTGGAGAATAGCTAGAAAAAGCTGATGTCATTCACGCCTTGGGAAACGACCAGAAAAATCTAGTGTCGCTCAACACGCCTTGGGGAATAGCCAGAAAATTCTAGTGCCATTCAACACGTTTTGCAGAACGACCAGAAAAATTAAATGTCGCTCAACACGCCTTGGGAAACGATCAGAAAAATCTAGTGTCGTTCAAAAGGTCCTAGGGAAAAGCCAAAAAATTCTGGTGCCATTCAACACGCTTTGGGGAACGACCTGAAAAATCAAGTGTCGCCCGACACTCCGTGTGTCATTATTTAGTGTCACTCAACACGAATTGGAAAACGATCACAAAAATCTAGTGTCGCTCAACACGCCTTGGGGAATAGCCAGAAAATTCTAGTGCCATTCAACACACTTTGAAGAATGACCAGAAAAATCAAGTGTCGCTCAACACGCCTTGGGAAACGACAAGAAAAATCTAGTGTCGTTCAACAGGTCCTAGGGAATAGCCAGAAAATTCTTGTGTCATTCAACACGCTTTGGGGAACGACCAGAAAAATCTAATGCCGCTCAACATGCCTTGGAAAACTACCAGAAAAATCTAGTGTCATTGAAAAATGATAAGAAAAATCTAGTGTCGCTTGACTTGAATTCGAAAACGACAAGAAAAATCTAGTGTCGCTCAACATGCCTTGGAAAACTACCAGAAAAATTTAGTGTCACTGAAAAATGACAAGAAAAATTTAGTGTCACTCGACTTGAATTGGAAAACGACAAGAAAAATCTATTGCTGTTCAACATGTCTTGGGGAATAGCCAGAAAATTCTAGTGTCATTCAACATGCCTTGGAGAACGACCAGAAAAATCTAGTGTCACTCAACACGAATTGGAAAACGACCAGAAAAATCAAGTGTCGCTCGACACGTCTAGGGAAATAGCCAGAAAATTCTAGTGTCATTTCACACGCATTAGGGAACGACCAGAAAAATCAAATGCCGCTCAACACGCCTTGGAGAATAGCCAGAAAAATCTAGTGTCGCTCAACATGCCTTGGAAAACGACCATAAAAATTTAGTGTCACTCGACTTGAATTGGAAAACGACAAGAAAAATCTATTGCTGCTCAACATGTCTTGGGGAATAGCCAGAAAATTCTAGTGTCATTCAACAGGCTTTGGAGAACAACCAGAAAAATCTATTGTCACTCAACACAAACTGGAAAACAACTAGAAAAATCTACTGTCGCTCAACACGTCTTGGGAAATAGCCAGAAAATTGTAGTGTCATTCCACACGACCAGAAAAATCAAATGTCGCTCAACACGCCTTAGGGAATAGCCGAAAAATCTGATGTCATTCAACACGCCTTGGGAAATAGCAAGAAAATCTAGTGTCGCTCAACACGCCTTGGGATACCACCAGAAAAATCTAGCGTCGCTCAACATGCCATGGAAAACAACCAGAAGAATCTAGTGTCGCTCAAGGCGCCTTGTATAACGGCAAGTCTAGAAATAGCAGAATGTGTCATGAGAAATAGGAACAAGGGCAAATGTTCCATTCCAAACAGCTCAATTTTTATGAATCACTCTGTTGAAATTGGCAGGAACTCTCTACTCGAAATCATTGGGGTGTATCGTAAAGTGAAAGTGTAACCCGGTAAATATGAATAGAGACCTATTATAAAGCTAGGAAACTAGTTTTCATTATGTCCTGAAGACGCCATCTTGGTTCTGAAACAAACGATTTGATAGTGTTGGGTGGGAATCGCTTTACACAGTTGTCAACATTGGTTCTATTAGTATCACTATTCATAACATACAAGGCACCATGTAAACGTACCAATAATAATAACACTTTTGAAGAATATTTGTACTCACCTTCATGAGCATGGACCAAAGCATCCAAGATGTAAATGAGATCGCAGAGGTAATCCAGGGTCCACCACAGCGGCGTGATCCTTTCCTTGTTGTTCAACTCCCAGAAGACTGCTCTTCCCAAGACGAAAATGACGTTGTAGAGCACCGCCAGGGATACGACCATGAGCCACTGTGGAAGAAAACGAAGAATTAGTTCCACTTTCGACGAACGCATCGCGACAATTCAATGAAAGTAGGTGAGAATTTCGGGTGCCAGTTTATCGCAGCTCTTCATGCTGGTAGCTGGTGGCACCATTGAACAGGGCGATCTGAAATTTCGCTTTTTTCGTGATACTGTGACGAAGTCAATAAGTAATAATAATAATAGTATGATAGAATTGACTAATATTTGATGAGAATCCATTATAACGTACTAGCGAACCGCCCCGACTCCGCGCAATTCCGATTTCAGTTGGAATATTTAAAATTCTTTTCCTCGTAGGGGTGCGATAACGGAAAAAAACATATTGCACATCTACAACATGAAAAGAACCTTCATACGAAATTTCAGCCAACAAAAATATTGTGGTACGGACAACATAAAACGAAACTACATACAAGCTGGCCTTCTTTCATAAAGATGACTCTTCTGGAGGTGGATTCCTACAGTGAACGTAAAGAAGGTTTTTAACTACTTTATTTTTGACGAGTATTTACCCACCCTCCTTTCTCATTCGAAGGGACAAAGTTACGGCGTTCCTAATAGCTTTGCATCACTTGTAAAGTTGAGTTTTCACGTCTTTTTTTACGATCTTCCACTTTCTGGGTTCCCTTTTTTAAGGGTTTATACGACATGTGTTTTCAAGCCCATCGTTCGGGATTTGCAAGTAGAACATCTCCAGGGAACTTGTACAGATACAACTCTTGAAGTTGGTCGGACTAATACCACAAATTGCGAGAATCTGGATTCGAAGAGAAGAGAAAATCTGGGATTCCAAGTGGCTCTCAAAGGTAGAATTCTGAACGATTTAAAATCCATTGAATAAGTACTTACTTTTTAGAAATGTGGGTTAATCGTATTCACTGACGAGTGGTCTATGAAATTCTAATCAGTTCAAAATTAGAATGAAACTATATTTTATATCTAGATGTTCAAACAGTGTAAAAGAGTATTTATAAAATGAGTTTTTATATAATTATAGATGTATATAATTATAACATATAAATAAGAAGGGCATGTTAGTTGTTAATTTTGTTATTGAAAATATAATTCTTTTTGAAGATTCGCGATATTGTTAAACTCTTTGTGAATGCTTTGTTTGTGCTATATTTATTACTGTTTAACATTTTGTTTTTTGATGTCTAAGCTATGACTATGCATAGATGTTCACAACCTATTGTTGATGTTCACTCTTATCTACAAAGTCGTAGGTCTACATAAGAGGCAAGGGGTGTTTTTCACCTGCACCTGGAACATGTTATATTCACCTCTGCGGAATATTAATCATTTTTTGGTTGATCTACACATCTTTATAAATAGTTCATTCCGAAATTTATTGCTTTCTTTCTCTCTTTGGAAAATTTCCACATTTTTTGTGTAAATATGGAGAAGTAGAAAGCCAAAACCTTCGTTTCCCAAAAAATATTCTCTCTCAAAAATATACCCCTTTCAATTCGTATATAAATATTGTTATATTATTTATAAATGTAGATTAAAGTTTAGAGAATTTTGTGTGTTATATGGCTCAAGTGCACAAAGGAAGATGAACATTTGTTTTTCCTGAGTTTTCTGTGAGAAACGAATTCATTAAATTTCGAATATCAGCTAAAACCTTGGTCTAAATCGCACACGAAAATGTGTTAGATAGATTTTGTTATGTTCCAATATATCGTTCTCAGGACTATTTTTCAAATTTGAGAAAACGGGAGTAAATAATAAATGATTTTTTTTGTTGGTATTTTATTGACAACACTGTTTTTGACTGATCACGCGTGAATCATGTCTTGTGTCATTGTCAAACTTTTTGTTTGGTCTATAATTTATCCATGAATCGACTTGCGAATGAACAACGCTTGCAAATTATTTAATTTTATCACCAAAATTCATGCTCGCTGAAGAAAGTGCATCTTGCACTTCTTCCAATTTATGGGCAGTTTCCCCGGCCTACTGAGGGAGCTATGTGGAAGATTCTGACTAAATTTCGAACCCAGTTTGGGCCTCTGTAACTCCACTACGTTGACAATTTAGCGAAAGGAATTGGGTGTAAAACCTTTATAAGATACAGCTGGTGGAAGAATTGAAGCCACACGACCTCCCACAACGTCTAACATTTGGTGAATGGGTTCGGGCAAAGTTGTGTTCAGCGACGAGGATCATTTCTGGTTGATGGTTGATGTAGGGAAGTGCCAAGCTCTGGTTGTAACGGCATTTCTTCCTTGCGCGACTCCTGCTGCCTTTTAGCCAAAGTCATAACTACCATCGCGATCGCTTTGGAGTAGCCATTCCGTTGAAGATCATTTTTTATGATGTCTAGTTCCTTCTTGAGACCTTCGTTCGTATTACAGAGGCCGAAAACACGGTCTAATGGATTCTTGATGATTCCTCTTTTAGTTGATTGATGGTGGTTGGGTTCGTGGTTCAGATACTGTCCCGTGTAAGCGGGTTTTTGGTATACAGATGTTTCCCACTTCTTCACCAAAATGTCTAAGAATGGCAATTCGTTATGGATTTCCTTCTCCATTGTGAAAGTGATGGAAGATCTCATGTTGTTGATGTGTTTCAGGAAGGCGTCTAGTTCAGTATCCCCATGGTTCCATATTATGAAGGTTTCGTCAACATATCCCAACCAGACCCGAGGTTTCTTGTGGGCTTCTTCAATGGCCAGAGTTTCAAACCACTCCATATATATGTTGGCTATGACTGGTGAAAGTGGCGATTCCATTGGCAATCATTCATCTTGTGTAAAGAATTCGTCCTTCAGTTGGAAATAACAGTTTCGTACGGAGCATCCTAGTAATTCCATAATTACTTTTATAGGTAGATTCGTTCTCTCTTTCAGGTTCCCGTCTTCAGATAGCTTTCTCTGTATGATTTGGAGGGCTTCTTCGACCGGAACGTTGGTATAAAGGCTTTCTATGTCGAAGCTAATTAGTTGATCTTTTTGTGTGACTTCAATTGACCCTAGTAGTTCGACAAAATATCTTGGATTCTTCACAGAAGACGATGTTTTTCCTTCTAATATTTGTATTATGGGAAGTAAAAATCTAGACAAGTTTTGAGTAGCCGAATCTCTGGAACTGATGATCGGTCTTAGTGTAACGTCCTTCTTGTGGATTTTGAATAATTCATACAAGTGAGGGGGCTTACTGTGGTGCGGTGTTAGTGATGATCTTTCCTTGCCCGAAAAATAGACTTGGTGTTTTTTCAAAATCTGGTACAACTTCTTTTCAATTGATGCAGTAGGGTCCCGTACAATCTTTGTGTATCGTCCCTTCTGAGAAACCTCTTCGATCTTCTGTTCGTAAAGAACAGTATCCATCACCACAGTAGCGTTTCCTTTATCTGCAGGTAGGATCTTGATTGCGTTGTCTCTACGTAGGCCGTTCAGAGCTCTACGTTCTTCATTGCTGATGTTAGATGTTGGAACTAGTTCTCGATCTAGCTGTTCTCTGATTTTCTATCTAAATTCTTCTGCCTCTGTTTGGAATTAGACATCATCAAAAATGATCTTCAACGGAATTGCTACTCCAAAGCAATGGTAGAAAAAGACTTTGGCTAAAAGACAGCAGGAGCCTGGCAAGGAAGAAATGCCGTCACAACCAGTGCTTTCAGTTCCCTACATCAGAGGATTATCGGAGAGGATAAGAAGAATTGGTTCCAAGTACAACGTCTGACTCTGCTTCAGATCTGGTAAGACTATCCGTAGCAGCCTCACGAAAACCAGGGCACCAAACGCGGACTGCGATTCCAAGTGTTGCATTTACCGAATACCCTGTGAGTGCGGAAAATCCTATATTGGTAAAACTAAGAAGCCATTAAATGTTCGTATTGCCGAGTACAAGAAACACACCCAGCGAGGGGGAAACCAACAAATCAGGAATAGCAGACCATGTCTGGACCCATCAACACAACATCAAGTGGTCCTAAGCTGAGATCATACACAGAGAGGAACATTGGTTCAGGAGAAAATTCAAGGAAGCCGCATACATGTTGTCCAAAAACGTATTCAGCCAAGCGAGCGTAGTGAAATTATTGAAAAAAATGTACACCTCGACATTTTCGTTGTATAATTTTTAAAAACCGATTTATAAGGCTTGTTGTTATTGTTGCCACTCTGTATTGAAATTATTGTAACTGGAAATATAGAAAATGTTATAATTTGTAATGTGTGATTTTGAATACCTTTACCTTTTTTTTTGATACTATCACCCAAATCCAAACAATCAAAAGACTAATTATTATCATAAAAACACCTTTCACCTATCCACTCTATAGGAATACAAAAATGCTACTTATGATCTCCATTAATCAATTTGAATAGTTATAATTGTAAAGTTCAAAAATATTCCCATACCTAAATTCATGTCATGAACGTTGGTAATATAATTTAAATTAAAATCCAAGCTCACTTCAAATTCCCCTCTGTGTTTTTTCATCTCTAACACATGAATACTTTACTTCACAAAACTCGCTCACAAAATGAATTTCATATTTTCACACACAAGAATAGGAAGTTATATCAGATAGCGGGCTACCCAACGGATTTCTCATCAAAAGGCGACACGTTTAACTGAATAACAATACATGGTCTTGCATCAAGACTTTTGTACAAAACCATTTTCCGACTTGTAATGCTGAAATTTCTGCATACGCACTTCACATACAAGTTATGACAAAAAGTTGTATGATGATAACGTCACACAAATGTTCCTTACTCTGAGGGTATCAACATAATTGTTTATGTACACGGAAAGCGATAGGCGAAAACGTTATACGACAAAAAAAAAGTTGTGCAAAAGCGTTATACGAGAAAACGTTATACTATTTTCGTGAAGTTTTCGAAACATACAATCATAAATTACAAATGTGATCAAAATAACACCTCGTTTTAGGAATGTATTTCACATAATCCACACAACTTATACGCTAAATACCATTCTGTCTCAAACGACACTCTATATACTTGTTTTCACCTACAGTTATTTAACATCAACTTTTGACGGTAACTTATTTGACGAAACTCAGCGTTCTTCTGACACATGAAATACCCGCCCACTCTACAAGGTTACGTTTACAGTGAGTGGTTCTATCTTAGTCTCCATTGCAACCCGAAAGTTCTTATTGTGGCTCTCATGGATATGCCCCACTCTAAAAACCTGATTCAGTGTCCCACACTGACGTCATCACCTTCTTCTTCTACCTTCCTAACCATGATTCTTGAATAAGACACCCTATACAGAAACAAGTTGACGATACGGTCGAAAACGCATGAAAAACGACCAAAAACGCACGGAAAAACGGCCGCACGCAAAACGGTCACACGAAAAACGGTTTAAAACAAACGAAAAACGATCGAAAATGCACGCAAACGATCGAAAACGCACGCAAACAATCGAAAACGCAAGGAAAACGGCCGCACGGAAAACGGCCGCACGCAAAACGGTCACACGAAAAAATGTTAGAAACAAACGAAAAACGATCGAAAACGCACGCAAACGATCAAAAACGTACGGAAAACGGTCGAGAACGATCGGAAACGGACGGAAACAAACAAAACAGTCAAAACGTTTGTAAACGGTCGCTTTTTCCATTTTCGAATGTTAACTCCACAATACATAACTCCTCGACAACTTTGGTACCATCTACCCCTTCTCCTGATGATGCTTACTTGGTTAACGAAGATACGAGACTAAGTGTTCTTCTGACATGTTGGAACTCTAGACTTCTGTTGAACCGACATGTTTTTTTTATATGATGTATTTTGAAACGCCCTGTATATACATTATTATCATATTTTGAACCGACATGTTTTTTTTCTTAAATGACATATTTTGACGCACCCTGTACAATTCTACGTCATATTGGTTTTCAATTGTGTATTTTGAGATACCTTGTACACATTGAGGGATCGCACGTTGAAAACTTACAGCCTCGTGGAACTGATATGTTTTTTTTAAATGATGTATTTTGACGCACCCTGTACATTTTGACGCCATGTTTGTTTTCAATGATGTATTTTGAGACATGTAACAATGAGGGATAGCACTTTGAAACGATACAGCCTCATTAATCTGTAATGTTTTTTCTTACATCTGACTCATTATTATTGATAAATCACTTTCGCGCTTCCAATTTTCATCGAGTCGTTCACGATTAATTTCAAAACCGGCAACACTACATTACTCCATATATAATGATTTATTGTACAACCGGCAACACCTGCTTCCGATAGGAACGAAAAATCTCAATAGCATCTCCATCTCTCTTTGCCTCGATTACGTCGCACGCGTCTCTCGCTCCTACACATCTTCATATGAAATGTTATGCCTGGTGTTTACAGTGTCCTT
>WOGN01010665.1:0-10311 GCA_015342105.1 Leptinotarsa texana | reverse complement strand
TATAAGGAATGTTCGCGTCTGATCTAACCGCTTGATCTGCCGTTGCCACGAGCCCGGCACGTGCAGCACTGTCAGGGCCGGCTTCTGATTTATTACAATACCATGAAATGAATATTGACACTTTTATGACAATGGTTGATAATTAAAAGTTCTCAACAGTCCTGAACCTTTTTCCATAAAAATGTTTGTTCACCTACCTCTTATCAACCGGAAATTCTCCCATGAAAGAAACATCTGCACTGCAATTCTTCTGTTGGAACTGAGAATAATCATTGCACTTGAGTGCTCTGAAATGTCCACTTGAAACGGACTCACCAAAATAGTCCATAGATCGTAAATGGTCGCATATTCCAAGAATTTCCCATTCGCATCCAGGTTGTTTCTTACCCCCATTGGGATAGTAGTCTGCATGTCCTAGAGGTTGGTAATATCCAAACTGATCACCGTTGGTATGGATTACGTGAACAAACTTGCCACTGGATGTGCTCAAACGTTGAGAGGCTTCGATGATGTGGAAACCTATACCTACTGGGTCTAAACCTGAAGAAAAGTAAGGAGTTGTAGATTTTACGTTGTAAAATGTTTTTCCGGGCTTTATTTTCGTTAATTGGCCAGAAAAAAATGTAAACCAGATCAAAAGGTCTATTCCAAAATATAGAGATGGAGCTCCTAGTCTTCATCATCCTCAAGCATCCAACTGCAACTTTTTCAAATGATATATTCAAATTTGGCAATAAACGATTAACTATGTTTATTTCAAAATGTTGCGAGAACAAAACGTCAATCAAATTTTTGCACAACATGTCAATATAACATAAGCGTGAAAATAATAGACATATTTTCATATCATATGTTTCCACTTTCAGCAAATAACATACCCCAGCCTGCTGTTTGGTCCTTTAGTAAGATTGAAATCTAACCTCTTTTGGTTTGGAGTCAGCCGCTAGTGCTTATATTGCATGTTCTCGTACCTAACTCTAGTATGTGTAGTATTTGCATGGTGGTTCTCTGTGCCTGACTTGTGACTAGTGTGTGTAAAACCGGGTTGTATATATGTGTGTTGGTGTTCTTCATGTTTTTATACTTACCAGATGGTGACTTTCGGAGGGGGTGAATTAACTTCAATATGTTTTCGGCTTGCTTTCTCAAGAAGACATTTATCTAGGAATGATTACGGCCAATCAGAAGTTTTTCAACATTTGAACACATAATCTGTATGTTTCTATTAACTGGTTCCAAGCAGTTGATGCATTCAAGAATATGCAAAATATTCTCTCGTTTGGAAGCGATGCATCCTCTGATGGAGTAGAAGTTTTATCGAGGGGCTATTGCCAGACTCAACGTCTCTGTGATATGGGACCAGAATATCAGATTATTGTCAAGGTTAACCCCTTGTTATCTTGCTTTGTTTTCAAGGAATCTCCAGTTCCGGCTGAGGTTTTCCAGGTGGCAAGATATCTGTCGATGTCTCTGACTTTCTTCGGTAAAGTTAGGCCTAGGGGTTGAGCGTTGCCCCTTTGCTATCATCTGTCTCTCCCCTCTATCTAGTTGACTGATGTCTCGATAGTTTGCACCTTTTTGGTGAAGGGGACATCATTCTTTCTACATTAATTTTCGGAACTGTCACCAAAGTAGTGGACTTTCTTTTGATCGGTGTAGACTAAACCCTGATCTCCGTGAATTGAAGGACATGCTTACCAGTGACCCTTCTTCAGTTATTTCCACAACATTTGCCGCAGAAGTCTGCTGACTGTTAGCATGCACCTCTTGTTAATTAGGGCATTTCATTATATCTTTGGTGTTATATGATCTGTAGATTGAAGCGTTAGGCTGGGTCGTCCAAAGGGCTTCGCTCCGTGGATTACTCAATCGCTTGTTGGAGTCATGTCGTATCGTCCTCTAAGTCGATCTTTGTTTCGTTATGGGGGAAGTTACCATCGCGTTATAGATGGTGCGTTGAAATTTACCACAGTCGATGATCTTATTCGTAGGATTTTCTAGTTCCATTACCCATTTTTTTACTTTGAATTGGATGTGGTTGTGGTCCGAGAACCATCTGTAGAGTGTTTTCATCTTTGAGGTGGCGATGTTCTGCACTGTGTAGATGTTCATTATAGCTTGTACAAGGGCCTCATGCGTTGAGGCCTTTGGGAAAACGACCACAATGTTCATGTAGAAGTCGTGCCAGGTCCCTGATCCTTACTTTGCACTGAAATCACCAATGGTCTCTGTTGAGTGGTGGTCTGGAAACAATTCCGTTAGGCCGACAATTTGAAGTTTCCTTGCGAAAGTACACCAATGTCAATGAGATCTTAGGTTTATTCCAACGGCGACTATTTGGTCCGTTTGGAGTTCCGGTTTTCAGTCCTTGACGATTGTTCTTATGAAGGCCGCTCCTTCTGCAGATATTTGGTCCTAGCGACCCCTTAGATATTGAATTCCGAAGTGTATGAAACTTGCGTAAATCTCAACCTTGATTGCCATGATATTAATGGAATGACATGATGACACCTTCGCGGCTTGTGATGCCATTGATATTTCAAGGTCATAAGACTTTCAGAATTCGTTGTATTCAGCAACAATGCGTGAGCGATTATTTTGTGTTCATCTGCCAGTTTGTCTACTACGTCCCTGAGCTTTGGTTCTCACAGGGCTAAGATTTTGAATAGGTTCTTTTCGAGAGCTGCCGTTCTTGGTTTCAGACGATGCTTCTCCTTCGGTATTGTCGACGCGTTCTTGGCAGTGAATACCGGTTTAGTATGTGATTGGTGGTATTCGTCCCATTTCAAGCGATCTATCGCATGCCAGTATACATATTAAGTTTGAACTGTGATACGGTATGTATTGGACAGACTAGACACCTATTGAACAATATAAAAAAACAAGACGAATTCGATTGTAGGGATAGGTGGATGGGTATGTCTGTATATTATCATGATCTAGGTCTAGGTCATCATTTTGATTTAGACAATGCTCAATTGACTTTTATGAGTCATATCATGAAAATGCGGTCAATAGTCATTCTGAATTGAATTTCTTCGCAGATAAAATAAAAATATCATAAATTCATAACTTGTGTGTGATGATAGCAGAAACTTCTTAAAAATGTATATAGTTGAATTGAAGATGCAAAACTCGACTATTAAATCAGCTGAACAGCTCGATGGCTGAAATTATTAGCATGATTTTTTGGCATGATTTGTATTGTCAAAATTTATGGATACAAATTATCGACTGATTATATTCTTGAGTGGTTTATATTGAACAGTTACTTTTTGAGGTGAACTTCTCAATTTGCCCTCTATTACACGACAGTAAATTCTCTGTTGACTTTAATTTGGGTATTTTTCAAGTAGTGGAAGGTTGAGCACCTAGGGGGAAACAGAAATATGTATTCAAACTGACCTATCACTTGGTCACATGACCCTCCTAAATCTCTTCCAACGACACCCATGATATGTGCACCCAAGGAAAATCCAACAAGCGAAGTTTTACTCAATTGTAGATCATTTTCATTCACGAGCTTCTTGATGAATGAGCTTATAAAATTACACAATTCTGAGATCTCCAAATAGGCCGTCATGGTGTATTTACTCCAATCAATGACGATTACATTGACGTCATTTTTTTTGAGGAAAGCGTCTTTGATTATTGAGCAATCTCTAAATGTCTCTGTGAAGCCGTGAGTGACGAAAACTGTGTTCCTGGAGATGCTGAAGGAACTGTTGGAGATAGTGTTTGTGTCGTTGATTTCAAAAGGGGTTGATGGATTATTCCTATCGTAGAAGTAGAAACCTATGTTAGAGGGATTGATTGCATGTAGGTCATCTTTCACCAAAACGGAATTATCTGAAAAATGGTGAGATACGTTGAGATACGTGAAATGAATTATCACAAGATTCTTTTTTGTTAGAAATAATGAAATACAATAAATTACTGGCACTCCCATTTTCTTAAAAGTGTGTTGTCAAATTTGAAATTTATGAGAGAGAAACACGCAATGGAATATTGAGAAAGAAAATAAAAATACCAGAACTGAAATATTCGAATGTGTCAGTTGAAGAAGAAAATAATACTGAAAATACATTATTTTCTCCTTGATTGGAAATGAAATAATGAATTTTTCAAACAATGAATGAAATGTCAATAATATCTCAAGAATTTTCGTTCGCTAGTATCCACAATTTTCTTGGGGCGATGAGTTACCTATCTCCAATACTCTGAGTCTACCTATAAATTACTCACTTGATGCCCTTGTTTTCTCGCCTTTTTTCTGGATTTCCTGGTTCAGTGTATTGTAGTCGATTTATCAGTTCGATTGGAGATTTTCATAGAGTACCCATAATGACCTCTACACGTTATCAAACATGTACCAATGCTGTTTCCCTCAAGTTTTTTTTAACCCGTGATCTCCTCTGTTAAAGGTTTCTACTTCCAGGTCAGATGGTGAGAGTAGGGCTCCGTCGAACTCTGAAGACCTGATTCGGTCCCCAGCGGAGCAGGCACAAAGTATATTCCCTGTTAATCAGGTAGTTGGATAGTCAAGTTGCAAGATTCCCACCTTGATACTCACAACAACCCTCCCATGTGAAAGTTTTTGCACACCTACACCTGACGATGCCTTAGATTCGGCCCTGCATGGCTTTTTTGCCTCTGGTTTCGGTGAATTATCACTTGAGCGCAAACGTTAACCTGCTCATGGGGGGTTTGTTTCCCCACCTGAGATAGATTCTGCAAACGCCGCTCAAGAATTTCGTGCAAGGGGATTTAATAAGTTACCCCGCTCTTGAGAAGACGACTTAGTCGTTTCTTTGCATGGTCCACCAAAACTTTTTTCTTTAAGAATCAGTTATTGGATCAGGAGTTGGGGAGTTGAGAAGCTCTCGATCCAGAACTAAATTTACGGGGAGGTCTGTCGACTCGCTCCTGAGCTAAATTTACAGGGAAGTCACCCGATATCCATCTCCTCTATAGACTCGCTGCTGAACTAAATTTTAAGAGAGGTCTATTGGAGTTGTAAACTCGACATTCATCTCCTCTGTAGACTCGTTCCTGAATTAAATTTACAGGGAGGTCAGTTCGAGTCGTAAACTTGACATCCATCTCCTCTATAAACTCAGCATCAGAAAGAATTTTTAAGTTTACTCTGTCCATAAAAATCCCATGAGTAGCTGGAGGAAGAAGATGAATCACGACAGAGTCCCACATTTCCGTGACAAGGCGATGCTACGACGAGAGGGTGCCTGGTATCTCAAATGTTCCGTAGAGACAGCTGATAGGCTCAGTGTCATTTATCCTCTCGGCACAGATACACACACTTTAGGATTAAGCTATCGTTGGGATGCCATTCAGTTAGGGAATAACAGAACCACAAGTGATTCTGTCATTCCCGTATCCAGCGGGGCTACGTGGAAAAAGGCATTCGATAGTCGGTTTGCTCAACCCCCACATCCCAAGCCAATGAACTCGCCGAAAACAGTGTGCATAGTGGTTCAGGCAGTGAAATGTGAACAAGGCAGCCAACCCGCCTGATCTGAACTTTATAAATCGTCAAGTTGTGAGGTTTGTTCAGTTCTCTGGTTCATAACAGTGTTTCAAGCTTTTGAGAAGCAGCCTTTACAATTCCAGCGACATGATTGTGCCAAGATATATTAGTGCAAATTTCAACCCTCCACAAAATTATCGAGGCAGAAAGCGGAATTGTCTGTCCTGACATTTTATAACCTGGTTACTTTCACCCTAATTCGAAATAATCTCCAGATCCTCATTAAGATGCAATTTCCATAATCTTTCCTTCTCATTCTTGATATATCTTCCAACTAATTCATCCGAACATTTTTATACTAGTATTTTCAGTATTTTTCAATATTTCATTCTTTCTTTTTTTCTCATTGTCTTTTGGACAATTAAAGAACGAACTATCATCATTCAAGGTTTGAAAGGCGCTGATTAGGAAGATAGATATCAGAAGTTGGAGTAAGAATAACTAGTAGTTTTAAGAATGTTTTATAATAGTAAAATGAAACAGTGAAAACTTCTCACCTACAGCAGTTGTGATTCCATTCAAAACGAGACCAATAAACCAATAGTAATTCATCGTTTCAAACAATACTAATGATAAAAATGGATAACATTTCTACTTGCTGCCAGTTATAACCCTTCAGAAGGAAGTAAAACGTCAATAGTGATAAGATACGAATAAAAAAATTCAAAAATGAAATCATTTAAAGTATTAGTGATAACAACTGGTTTCAGGTGATTCATATAATTATGATATCGCGACTTTGAACATTATTAATCTTTTCAATCAAATATTGAAAGTTCGCTATTCAAAAACGATAGCAGTGAAATATTTTTGAAATTATTCCTTCATTTGGAACTAAAATGAAATGAAAATTCACTTATAAGATTCATTTTTGTATTTTCACTATAAACCACTACATGAGTTTCGTTTCGCATATTTCATTTCATCAGTGACTATATTACTCACCTTGCTCAACTATTCAGTTCATATTTCAATTAGTTGTCATAAAATTCGAACAGATATCATTCACAGAAACACTGTACAACGCAATAAAAAAAAGAGTATTGATGAAAAATTTCACATGGAAATGTATCATCCTCGAAATGTACTTTTCTGAACTTCGTGTCGAAAACATTCGTCCTCAATTACTCATCAGAACCTCACGATTACGTTCATACGGTTGTTATTACATTTGGGAAGGTCGATTAATCATTCCTGGCATTTTTAACTTTTCACTCCTAGGGATTCTTCAAATTTTCTGAAAATAATCAAATGAGAATGGAAAGTTAACTGTAGATAAAAATTTATATAACAATTTATCCAACTTTTCAGTAACATATCTTTATAAATTGTATTGTAAATTTTAAATAAGAAAATGTATGAATTGAAAGCGGTATATTTGCTTCACCTCTAGATCTTAGTATAAAAAATGTGAGAATCTCCTAAAGAAAGGCAGGAAGTAATCGATTTCAAAATAAACCATTCAGAAAGATGTGTAGATCATGCAGAGAAGTAATTTCCAGACACAAACTGGAAGAAAAAGCACTCCTGTAACAACTACTTTCTTATAAACATTGAACTACACGAAAAATTTTTTTTGGAAACAACTTCTTTTATATGAACATCATATTGAACAAAAATAGTTTCTCACATGAGAAATGAGACATTTGGCTTATTGCCTCTTCAGCAGCACTACACTACAAGATGAAGCATTCAATTTTTTCATAAAATTACGACTCAATGTTAAGAATCAGTTAAATTTACTCTTATCATAGAAACAACTCATTATTGACATAAAGTCATAATTCCATGGATTACTTGAGTGCTTGAGTGTCTTATTTTCTGAAACATCGGATGTGCACCAGTTAGGATTTTACCTATTCCATGTACTATATTGTGTAGCAATTCTGGTAATGATATCTGATTTAATTTCCTAAAGGATGTTTGAAGTAAAAATTGAAAAGGAAGAAATACTTTCCTATAATTCAATGATCATATAAAAGTGTTGGCTGTGAAAGTATTTTTTTTGTTTATTCAAAAGTAGTTGTTTTGTCTCTGTGAAGAGTTCATTTTAAAATTAATTGATTTCTTCCTTTCTTTGAAAGATTCTCACATTTTTATATAAGGAGAAGTGGAAAACCAAAACCTTCATTTCCAAAGAAACGAAAACTCTCTTAAACACTAAACAACATGTTTATGATTTTTTGGTATGCAGGTGTTAGTTTTTTATGACTTATTGTAGACCTAAGATAATATTGAAATTTGTTCCATTTCGTTTTCTCTGTTCAGAAGTAAAATTTCAAATTAATTTCTTTTCATATATTACGCTGTCTGTGAAAGAAATCTGTTCAAATTCAAGTACAAACTGAATATGAATGAAGTGGCCCGTAACAAACTGAATAGGAAAAAGAATGTGTAATTGATTCTTCAACGTTCATATGTTTTTTAGGCCAGCATATATCTGCAAGAAACTGCTGTACATACTCCACACATCTTTACAAAGAATTCAAGAAAAAGAAAGCCAAAAAACTCTTTTCCCTTAACACATCCATAATATGTGGAAGAGCTGCATTTCCACGTCGGATAATGTAATTTTTCAAATAAATCACAACAGGATTTTATTTGATTTCAGCAACATAAATATTCACTGTGAGTATTTTTTCAGCAACAATGCGACTCTAACATTTCTTTGTTCATTCCATTCAATCGATTACGTAAATTCTTGTTAGAGCGTTTTCAGAACCCCTTCATTCGTCGAAGAAGTACGTATTCGAATAATTGAACCCATTCAATATTTACGACGCCTACTATATTTTTCGTTTTTCTGACGTCACTAAAAACCAGGGTAACTCATCGATTTCTCTGCAATATGACTTTTTAGGGCCATTCATCAAGTACCGAAATAAAATTCCCAGTAAATAGGAATGGACAGGTTTCCCGGTCATCACGGTTGATTCATTTTTACCGTGTGCTACATTTAAAAACTGCCGTTTAGGATATCTGGAAAATGAATATGAGGAGCTTCGGGAAGAGGGGCCGACCGACTTACCCTCAGGTAAGAAGAATAATAATGATAGTAATAACAATATGCAAATACGCTTACCGTTCCAATCTTACTCAACTCGTTTGGAGTAGTGGAGTGGACTCGGGAGGAGCTGTATCAACTAGACGTAGAGACCCGAAAAATGATGCATCTCTATAGGAATTTGCATCCCAAATTGTCCGTTCCATGGTTGTACTTCCCCCGACAACAAGGAGGCCGTGGTTTGGAGTGTCTACATGACAGAATGGTACTGGATATAACCTGTAAATTCTTCAAGAGTTCAGATTCCCTTCTCTGAATGGTCCGTGAACATGAGAGAGCAGGAATTGGAGCATTTCTCTTTATAGCAGCTGCTCGAGCAGCTGATAAACTTGGTTTAGTTTTCGACACTGAACGAGGTGATAACCGAGTTGGAATCCGTTCAGCAGAAAGGTCATATAAAAGCCGCAGAGAAAACCTCACTTCTCTGGAAACACAAGGATAAGCCAATGCATGGGGTCTTCTTCATTGACATTGAAGAGACCGTAATGCACTTGCTACCAGCATGTCCAGCATAGGCGGTTTGGCCTATATCCATTGACATGACGCGGTCCTAAGATGCTTTACTATCATTTACGACACTCTTACGGTATTGACGAGACACCAGTGTTGCCCTACGCTCCGGGAGATATTGAATAAGTTGTGGAGAACGAGAAGTCCCGAATTCATTTGAACTATTCCTTCCCCACCTTCAGGCTCATACAAGCTAATAAGCCTGCTGTAGTCCTTCTCCACCACCAGAACAGAACTATATTTGTCGTGGAGTTTTCAGCTCCTGGCGAGACGAATATCGGCTTGCCGCAGTGAGGCAGAAGGGTGTCATTCTTGGCTCACTGCGCTTGCTCAGGTCACATGAATCTCGGACCCTTTGATCACTTACCCCACGGTGTGGGGAATGGTCGTTAGTTGATAATGCTGGCGCGCCCTCCCGAATGTATCGGGGCTTCGAGAGATAGGGCCTGACCAGCGCATATTTCGGTATAAAAAAATAATAATAATAATAGGGGAAGATGCGGAGATTACGGAATGGATGTTCAGGTCGTAAATGAAAGCATTCTGCACCATCTGTATGTCAGAGAGACTTACCTCGTGGTTCAATAACGCTACTCACAAGAGGTAACGGTAGCGGAGGATTCTCTTCCCGGCAATTATCAGGACAAATTCTGACAGATCTGATCATAGTGAATCTCAGAGAAAAACACAGAATATGCTTGCATATGCATGAATATGCTTGCCGTTCAGATCTTACTCTACTCGTTTGAGTTATGAAATGGATTTGGAAGAAGCTGTGTCAACTTGTCGTAAATATTCGAAAAATGATGAGTTTGGAGTGTTTATATTATTATTATTATTACATTTAAATAAAGGATGAGGACAAAGTCCTGTGTCAGCCTAAAAACGAAGGATATCAACATGCATACAATGCATGCAAAAAGAAAAGGCATAGAGCCGATTAAGCAAATAAGCAAATGTCTATTTTGTTTTTGAAACTGTTCACTGAGTCGGAATTCATAACATCGTTGGGTAAGTTATTCTATGTTTCGAAAATACGATTCATCAATACATATTGTCTCTGCCTCGTTGCAAATGTTTCCTTTTTAATTTGAGTGTGTGACTACGTAACCGCGAATCATTGTTGAAAACAAAAAGTTCTTTCCGATTAGCATAGTTATACTTAGCTATATGGAAAGATATGATGAGGTCC